>ML777151.1:0-20691 GCA_009831015.1 Picea engelmannii
GCTTATTTATACAATTCTAAACAACTGAAATAAATAGACACGTTAGTGACTAAAAATAGATAACAACAACTTGAGTCATGATGACTTGGGTGATCTAGGCATCCTTGGACTTGCATGCTCATCCACGTAATAGAACCACTCTCTCTAGAGCTTGGCACAACTATCACCGAAAGGAAATTGGTGTCGATCCATCGACATACTTAACTCGTGTTTATTGTCTTGGAATTGGCAAGTGTACATTTGCATTCTTCTAGTCAACTTCTCCATCTAATAGACTATATTAAATTTATTGATGACATATTCTTGCACATTCCCTCATTTGAAAATAATTGTTTTGCTAACTTCATCCCCGTATTCATCAGTCGATCGTTGCAAACTGATCGATACTTCAACTATTGGATGAAATTCTATAGGAGAGAAAAAAGTTGGTAATCATAGATTGACATTGATTAGCTTAGCTTCTCCCACACCCTATGGAAACACTCCCATTCTTATTCCACTCTATATCTTGGCTCATACATAATCTTTACCCAATGTTTGGCCATCAAATGCATTTGATATAACCATCGGTCATCTGACAATAGATCTAGATTATGGTCCTCTACCCTTTTCGTCCTTCTACACTGCTTGGACGAACTTGACTCTTTCTAAGGAATTGGTGCCTTTCTCTACCCACCAACAAACCTTCTTGTAGGTAATCCTGAACAACAAGGATTCCTTTTGAAGGGAAACTGCCTTCATCACTAAGTCTTCTTGCAATTTAAGGCATTTTTCATGCTCTTCTAATGGGCAGTTCTTCAAATTTGCAACCCCTCCAACTTCTTTATACTATTTCACTTGGTGTTTGAGGGAGGCTTTTTCAATTTTGGCTTGTTCCATCTCCCTTTATTCTATGATTTCCTTGTCAAAAGAGGCATGTAAGATGGCCATGTCTACTAAACAAAGTTGGCTCATCTTGGATTTCTTAGTATCTATTATGACCTCTTCCAAGGTGCACACCACACAACTATCCAGTGTGGTATTCCTCTTTCTATGAGTCTTTTTTACTGTAGATCTTCTCTTCTCATCATAAGCAAAATATTCCAAGTCATCCACATCCTCCACTGGTTAAGGGATGGGATGATCACCCCAGGACAATATATTACTTAGACTTCCAAGAGTATAAAAATGTTTTGATATAGGGTCCTAGGTTTGTTCCTTGGATGTGGAATCATTTCCCGTACTTTTCTTTCTCACTGGACTTCTCCTCATTTTTGGCAGTTTCCTCGGGTTTATATTGGGTTTCTTCCTCTATATTTTCTCCCAAATATGGTGAGCGATCTTGTACACTTCCATTTGGTTTCTCAACATATCTATCATCGTTTGGAACTTTCTTATGGGTGGTGTCAATATTCTGTTTGTTTTCATGTTGAATATTTTCACTTCCTTCACATGTTACATTTCCATTGTTTTGGTCGTTTTGGTGCTCTCCATATTTATTAGTTTGAGAATTTTGAACATCTATATCCCATCCCTAATTTCTTGACAAGGGAACCTACAAGTCATGTCCACCGGGTGGATCTTGATCCTGCTCACTGTTGTTTGTTGAGATGTCATATTTTTCTTAGTGATAAGTGTCATCCTTGTTTGGGTGAGAGGTGTAATCCTTGCTGGAGTGAGTGTCCTACTCATTTCTATCCTTTGTTGTCTCCACCTTCTTCTCACTTACTAGGCTTGTTGGGGTTTCATATTTATTTTCATTTTCATTTATAATGGGGACAATAATATCCTCCCCCTTCTCTTCATATTTTTTCATATCAATGACTTATTTACACTCCATGGTAGTGACAGATTTTTCTTGGTCCTCCTTGAGATTCTAATCCTAGTCTTACTCCTCTTTTTCTAGCCACTCTAACTCCTCTTTCTTCTATTGTTTCTCTTCTTCTTCCTATTTCCTCTTGAGTTCATCGACTTGTTCTTTCTCTTGATTTTTTTTAACCTCCTCTTCCTTCTGTTAGTCTTATTCCTCTTGGTCCCTTTTCTATTTTTCTATGAACTCATGCTTCCTTTATGTTTTCTTCCTCTATTTTGTTAGTGCCTTTTGTGGAGCTTCCTCTTCATATTTCCTTCTTTGTTCCTTCGAGATTCTGTATTTGTCTTCTTGCAAAACTTGTTGTTCCTTCTATGCTTTGAGCCTCTCCCATTCTTCCTTTTTCCATTTATCATTTACCTTTATGGAAGATAATCTAAGATTTATCATTTTGAATTTCTCTTCTATAGGTAAAGAAGAAAAATAGTTACGTTTGGGTTGGCTCTCCTCTTTTCCACCTCCTTCCAGTCTTGATAATTCTAGGTGAACAATTAAACCTCCCACTTCTCATGAGCGTATGGCCAAGTCAAGACCACTTTCTTGGTGTGCCTTGAAACTAATCCCATGGGGTCATGTTTTTTGTACCTCCATTTCATAAACCTATATTCCAAGTGCACTTGGCCTTCTTGCTTCCCATGTTTGGCATATTTCACCACAAAATACCCCACCTGAAATCCATAAGGGATAAACAATCTTTCTTATCTTTCACAAGGGTGGCATTGAATCCTTTCATGATGGAATGATAGCATATCTCTCTAATTACAATCTTGTCAGGAACATATACTGACAACATGTGTGGTGGGATAGTGGCTCCATAGATCCTTAAGTAGGTATGCTTCTCTTCAAAGTAACAATTTCCAATCCATGTCAAGATATTCTTTGCTTGTTTGGATGATCTAGGACATTATTTTCCAAAGATTGGAAAATAGATCATGGGGATGAAGAAATCACAGATCCAGGAATACAAGTTCTTATATCTACTCTCCCAAAGTATGTTGAAGTATACATGGATAGGCAATTCAAAAATCTGCCAGCTAAGTGACAACCCAGAGAAGGTATTATAGGCACACAATACATCCAGGAGAAGGACACCATGTGAAAAGAAAGAGGATTAGTGGGCTTTGGTGACTGTGCTTGAGCGATACTCAAACTAAGATTTTTTGAACTAATGCCTCTCCAATTGAATTTTCTTCCCCACATCACTATATGATAGGCTAATAGTATCCAAGCTTTCAAGAACTGAGAGAAGTCCCTTTCCCCATACATCCTACATAACAGGATCATAGCATACATATATGGTACCCTCAAACCATTGATTTCATACCTTCCGGTGGGATGATTGACAAATTTCTTGTCTTCCTTCCACCAACTATTTAGTATCTTGCTTGTGTCATACCACTCATAAAATGCAATCACAAATACTTTGGTGAGGGAGCCATTAGGCTCTAGAAATTTGTAATAGGTGTTGATATCACGAGGAATAAAAGAGCCTTTGAATTCCCCTGTGTTATTTACAATTCTATGGTTTTACGCTTCAATATGCTTAATCATCCACTCCATGAGTTCTACACAAGGCATGACAGGTGCCTTGGCAACTACATAGTGCAAAATGGACTTTTCAATTGCAAGAAACACTACAACATCTACTTCCCTAAGCTCTAGGTTGATATGTGGGGTTGATTCAGAGTAATCTTCATTATTAAATTTTATAAATAGGTTGGTCCAAGGATGAATTGGCACATGTGTAGAACCCCCGCCTCTTGTGCATGGCTCTATGTCCCAAAACAATGGCACAAGGTTTGAAATATTCTTCAGGGGTAGCTTGATGAGGGGTTATATACTCTTAGATGCCAATACTTCTTTCTCTCAGGAAGGTGTAGAAATAGAACCAACTTCAGCATCCCCAGACCATGTCCTTGGCTTATTGGGTGTCTATGCAAAATATTTTCTAGGAGGCATCATGTCTGCAAGAAATAATTCATGGTAATAAAACATCATAATAACGTTATTAAAACTTGATACATCATAACGTAAACATACTTGTCACCAAACAATGCCAAAATTCACTAGAATAGATCTTACTTGAAAAATAACTTTCTTAATATGTGATTATTGGTAAGCTAGATCTATCAAAACTAGAGTTAAAACAAGTTTTGCAACCTTCAATCATTAGAAATCAAAGTGAATAGGAAAAATGCACTCAATCGACAATAAGTTCAGCTAAGTGAATAATGCAACAGTTTTTGGGGAGAACACAACTTAACAGTTAAATCTTAAAACCACGAGGAGAAATATTTCAGAGTAATGGCATTTAATGCAAGGGAGGTACCTCTTGCAGACTTTTAATGGCCAACTTGTTACATGGAGGTGACCATTGATGGTTTTTGAAAGTCATTTCTCTCGACGCACTATGGTTTAGTTGGGTTTGGGGGTCATAAAACTTCATGCAAATTTCAATAATAAAGTAGATCTGGTTATACACACCCGCAATCGTACATAGGTGACATTAGATGAGCGCGTGCATGGGTGACATGGAATATCAATGTGGCATTCAAATGGAATCGTGTCGATACCAGATTTGGGAGCTAGTCTATTGACACATCGAGGGACCCACTTCAATCATGAGGTGAAGAGAAATATAGGATCGATGATACCACAACTCACATTGAATCCTTCCTTTTGATCAGATGATAAATATCAGTATATGTGAGAGTCCATCAATCATTGGGTGTGGGTGAAAGTGACGTGGCCCAATGTGGAAGGTGAGTCAAGATGTGTTAATGGATCATTGGCATATGGTTAAGGTGATGTGTCGATAGTCACATCCGAGGGTAAGGAGGGAATGAGCCATAAAGACGTAGAACCAGAGGCTCATATGCAATATCTTATTTAATCGAAAAGTTGGTAATGTATCAAGTATAACCCTCATCGGGCATCAAGTGTTGGTGAAGGAACGCTAAATGAAAGGGTTGGTCGATCCAACGGATGACCAATTTGACATTGGTTGATAAGCGTGGATAAATTTTAAACGTAGTGAGCACCACACAACCTCGACGATCATTGAGCGCGCAACACAAGGGATGATGTGGTGCTAAAATAAATCGACTTGCATGGTGGTAACATGGAAATGCTACGTCACTTATGACCTGGGTAGAAGGTGAACATTAATTCTAGTGTGGCATGTATAGAAGGTGACATGGAGATAGTATGGATGACACATGACACCCTACATGGCACCTGGAATAACTCACAAAAGACCCCTTCCCTTGTTAATCGGTGGACGAATGAGATTTAAAGAAGGATTAGATCAGATGGTGGCTGTGTGTCGAAGGATCAAAGGTTCATACTTAGGTATTTTTTGTTAACCTTATCTGACGGATTTCCGACCTTCTCCCAACGGTTGCATCGGGAGACGTGGGAAAGTGTACTTTTCTCTGTGTTACGACAATGAACTAGTCGACGCCCGTCAGATCGATGAATCACCACCACTAAATCATAATCAAGTTCGATCAATTGCAATGATTTAACAATTTTTTCAAACATTACATCCTCACCTGATCCGATACATACATCGGCCCAATCCAAAAAAAAAAATAGGATTATGTATTTCATCTTTTGGTACTTGGTCGATTGGTTTTAAGTGTGATTACTGTTTTTTTTGTTTAATGTGAGCTCAAGTTACTAGCTCGGATAATGATCAAAACCAAACTCAAAGAAATCAAATAATTTAAATCAAGCAAAAAACTTTAAAGACGGATGAAACACAAACAAAGTGCAAAACAAATTAAAAGTGGTAACCTAAAATTCATGAAATTTTAAAGGTGTGTTGAGTGCTCAATAGGTTGTTCATATGAGAGAGGACCCTTGGATTGATGAAACCATGTAGTCAGGGATTTCATCTCGACAAAGAGTTCATCCAATTTAGTGAGATTAGAATTTAGGGAAGTAATGTTTGAAATAACTATATTGAAATTGTGATCAGTCTTGGCTTGAGCTTTTGGGAATCCATTATCGAGGTTGGCCAAAGAATTGTCTAGAGCAATGATTTGTTTGTCAAAGTATTGGTTGTGAATGACCATCTAGGAGATAAGCTGGAAAGAATATGGCTCATGGGTCTTCACAAAAGGGCTTATGAGAGAGTGGTATCACTACGATCAACAAAAAGAGAGGAATCCAGTGGGATAGGTCCCAAATAAGGGTGTTGGTGGGACTACTATACGTTTTTTTAAAAACTCCTAAGGATTTATACTTTGGTATAAATAATTTTGTGGTGACATAATGCCCAAATTCTTAATACTAAAGATTGTGTAGGAATTTTACATCTTGAATGTTGGAGGCAAGGTTGCCTATACTGGATGTGCAAAATTTCAACATTGTTTCTATTTTGTTCTGTTCTAGTAAAAAGGGTTAGGGTTTTGAAGGTTCCTAAGAACAAGGGAGTGTCTTGTTCTATAGCTCTCTAATATATCGGTGGGGTCCAATAGTAGTACTCAGCCCAATATCTCAAGGCTCTAACTAAGGAGAGATAACTATACCCTTAGTTGTACTACATGATTACCTAGGTATACGACAGTAGTCTTCCTAAGTTTTGTTCTCAAGGCCACTATAGCAATCAAACAACCAATTGGCTGAGCTATACGAATGGTGTCAGGATACCTATGGGACTCCTGATATACCCAAGGGTACATGGGAGTGAAAGTCCGTGTACATGTGTTTTTTAATGCAATACTACTCAAAGGGGTACCAACACACGTTACAAGGTTTTCCAACAAGGTGAAACCAAGTGTAGTTCATGTATGTATTCTTCCCCAACTGCAATTTTACTTGCTTATGATAGATCATCGTTCTTTATAGATATCATAACATGTTTCTATCTTGAATTTTCTTTTGCTAAAAAATTTGAAGAGCTCTGATACCATTTGAAATATGAAGAGTAGTAACACAATTGTTATCATAATAATTAGCAAAAAGAAACAATATAGTAAGCACAATGTCATGATAAATCCAAAAGATGATATCTTTATTATTTTGATAGAAAAATTCACTTGCCTCTTCATGGCAACGTCTAATAGAGTAGATATTGAGTCCAATAAAGTAGATATTTAATAGTTATGAGAAACTGTGAATACCTACACACTTTGCTTTTAAACCTCTATGGAGAAAATTATCTCGAAGAGACCAGAATATTTGAAAAGCAAATAACTAATTTGAGGAGAAGAGTTGTTAATCTCACCTTTCTAAAGTGATGTAAATACTCTCTTATCCTTCCCTCATTTACTCGTTTTCCCAGTATCATCGTAGGCCCGATCTCAATCGCATTTTCTCCATGACCAACAAGGCCATTCTCCGTGCGAAAATTCACTATTCTATATCCCTCAACCGCTTATCCCAGAAGGTATTTAATCCGCATCTTAAACTTTGTGCGATAATCTCTTTTGATATTTGGCCAATTATTGATTGCATATCTTACAGTTCATCATCCAAGGTTTTCAATTCGACCTCTGCCAATCAGATCCAGAAATTCAATAACTTGGTCTCTGAATAACACTCCTTCTCCCAGCGGCCTCATTGGTTGATTTCAATCCGTTCCACCCCTGGACCTACGCCCTTCCCCTCTATCACCCAAAACTCATCTTTGAATTTACCAGTGGGCCAATCGTTCCCTTAATTCTCCATCTCTCTCCTTCGATTCATATGCCTCGTCCCTTATCCTCCCTCAACATAACCCTTACAGATCTCGGCTCTCCGTCCACATTCTCACTTAACTTCCTGTCGCAAACCCCAAACGCGTCCGTCAACCAGATTAATAGTTGTACACTTGCTGGCTGCGTGCCCACCGACCATTCCCCCTCCGATTCGTATTCTTTGTTCCTTTTCCTTCCCAAAAGTAACCCTTGCAAATCTCGGTTCTCTGACCACATACTGCCCGTCTCAAACCCTAAACACGTCCGCCAACCAGATTAATGGTTGTACACTTGCCGCCTGCGTGCTCACCGACCATATCAATTGTTGTAATTCTTTCGCTTCGCTTGCACGCCTTCACCACACGAGGATTCTCTCACCTCCGAATTCCCTCCCTTGCAATGCACCCCCGAAGCCATTTCCTCTAGCGTAGGTTTCTCCACGTGCCCCCTCCCTATATCCTACGACTCCCCGTCCTCCTCTTTCAACAATATTGATACCAAAAACCCTAATCACTCTCACAACCATTTCCCAAGCCTTGCCAAACCTCAAACCTTACCAAAGAAGATTTTCAATCTATTCAACGTCTTAACGATAATCAAAATATCATAATCTTAAAAGCATATAAGGTAATGCCACCGTCATTATGAACACCTCATACTATGATTCCAAACTTTTTCACCTTCTCTATTCTTCCTCCTACAAAACTCTAGCTAAAAACCCTATAAACACCATAACTAGCCTTGTCACTAAGGAATTTAAAGCCTCTTCCTTGAACCCAGTGATTCAAAAGTGTCTTATCCCTCTCAACCCAACTGCCCCCAAGATTTATGGGAAACCTAAAATCCACAAAAAAAAAAAATACCACCCCCTCAGAGCTATAGTAAGTGCCATAGGTGCTCCCACCCATGCCCTCACACACTATCTTGTTGACAAACTTAAATCCTTTACTGGATAAGATTCCTTCTTCATCAAAGACTCATATGATTTTATTCAAAAAATGCAAGAGCTTCACCTTGATGACCAAGACTTGATTATTAGCTTTGATGTTGTCTCCTTATTTACCAAAATTCTTGTCCTGAAATCCCTAGACCTTATATCCAAGCTTGAGGATCTAGAAACCCTCAATCTTATTAAATTTTTCCTAATGTCTACATTGTTCACCTTTGAAGGTAATTTCTATGAACAAACTGAAGGTACAACCATGGGGTCATCCTTATCCCCTGTGGTAGCTAACATATTCATGGAACACTTCGAGACCTCATCCCTAAACAACTTCCATATCAAACCTAAATGTTTTTTTAGATTCATTGGTGACATTTTCATGGTTTGGCATCATGGTCAATCCTTGTTAATCTCCTTCTTGAATCATTTAAACAGTATCCCCCGCCCCCCACATCCAATTCACTATGGAAAAGGAAAAGGACAATTTTCTTCCATTCTTGGATGTTCTCATCTCTTTCCTACATAATGGCTCCCTCACCCACTAGGTTTACCAAAAGAAGACTCACATCGACAGGTATCTTCATGCCTAATCCCATCACCACCCAGCCCAAAAATATGGTGTGCTTAAAACTATGGTTACTCGAGTCATTTGTATCTTTGACCCCCAATTCCTCGATAAATAAAAAGACCACCTAACTAAGGCCCTTATATCAAATAGCTACTCTATCTCTCAAATCTCCAAATCCTTTCGCTAAGCCTGTAAACCCCATTCAAAAAAATGTTCCTCCTCTTCTCCATCCCCAAATCTTATTTCCCTTCCCTACATCCAAGGCACCACCGATCACATATCCAAAATTCTAGCCAAAAAGAATATCAAAACTATGTTCAAACCCTTCAAAACCCTCAAGCAATCTTTTAGATCCACCAAGGATAAGTATGATCCAATGTTTGGCCCATGAGTTTACC
The DNA here is from genome assembly GCA_009831015.1 of Picea engelmannii. Classification (NCBI taxonomy): domain Eukaryota; kingdom Viridiplantae; phylum Streptophyta; class Pinopsida; order Pinales; family Pinaceae; genus Picea; species Picea engelmannii. The sequence goes on from ML777151.1 coordinate 9,443, forward strand.
AAATTCCCTGCCCCTGTGGACAATCATACATTGGCCAGACTGGTAGATCCTTCAAAACCTGTCTCAAAGAACACGTTTTCGATACCACTCACAATTACGTCTCAAAACTTGCACTTGTTGAACACTCTTTCAAATACAAACACTTAATTTGTTTTGACCAAATCAAAATCCTAGTCTCAACACCATATTACTCATCTCGCATCATTCATGAAGCTCTGTAAATTGAAAAACATCCTAAGCCTATCATTCATCACCTCAAACATTAAGCCCAACTTGCTTTCTTTCTCCTCCTCCTTACCCCCCCGCCACCCCATTTTTCTCCACTCCTTTGATACTCGTTGCTAATTTCCTTTATATCTTATCTCTTTATTCTTTGTCTGTCTGCCCCCCTTTTTCACATTTTCTCTTTAAAACCTAAACTTCTTAATTTGTTATTAATTAGTCATTTTAAAAATTCTCCCTCTTATTAATCCCCTAATCAATTTATTTTCAATCTCTTCTAAATGACTTTCCCTTTTCAGATTTATTCTTTTTCTAAATTTAACCTTTGAAATTGTTACTTATTTATTTATAAATTCAAATCTACCTCTAATTCTAACCTCTTCTTAATTACTTCCCTTTATAGTTTTATAAAAACTTTAAATTCAATTCAACCTTTTAAATTATTACTTATATATTAATTTATTTCTAAATTCAAATTATGTGCTTTTACTACCTGTACCTTTTTAGTCCATGCCGAAGGCTCATAGGGACTATAGCGATCGATAATTCGTTGACTTCATATTAATATGTCCTTTGACTATAAATTTTTGCATTATCTACAATATTCGTACTATAGAAGTAAAAACATTATTTTATATATATAAAAAAAAACTTATATGTCATCGTCTCATTGGAGAATATATTAGAGGTCTTATTGCCATCTTCGTTGTTCCCAATGTTGTAAATGTGTAGATATCCAAAGTTTTGAGCTTAGACACTCCTTTTTAATTTTTATTACATTTTTACTGAAATGTTTACATACCGAAAGTTCTAAGCATGGACGTTATTTTTTAATGTTTTTTTTTTTATTATTATTCCCCGCCAAATGCATAGAGGGATGATAGCGATCGCATATTAATATGTCATTTTATTATTTTATTTTTAGTCCTTTGTATTTGTATTGAAATGTTTACATACCGAAATTGACACTTCTTTTGAGGTGCTTGAATAGGCCTGACATCTTAAATGATTACATAGCGCAAGGTATTGAAACATGCATGACAACTTAAATGTTTGCATATCACAAGGCCCTTAGACAACCTGACAACCTTAAATGTTTACCTAAATAGGCTTCTCAGAGTACATTTTTCCTCGAAAATTTTCATACAATGTTGCAATGAATTTGGACAATATTGTTGTCCATCGCTAGTTGAATAGGCATTGTATGTTTCATACCTCTTCTATGCTTGGAATGCAATTTGGTCATCATTGAAGCTACACACATTGTTTACTGGTTCGGTGGGTGCTTCTTGTTCGTTGGTTCGTCGGTTGTTGCTTGTTGTTGTTTACTTCAACTTTGCAAGGTTGGGGTCCTACATTCGCAGTTGGATCTGTTTTTTTTACTTTGTAGGGTCCAGGTGTTGCACCCACAATACGACCTGCGCTTATGTCATTAGTAAGTTTCGATACCATAATTTCATTTTCTATTCGTTCTTTGATGTTCATTGTTTGTAGTTTGCAAGTAAGAATGTTTGCTTATTTCTACTAGCATGCTCGTCATATGTTTCTGGTTCCTTCTGTGTTTCGACTGCAGTTTGGTAATCGTTGGAAATACATATGTTTTTTACTGGTTCGGTGGTTGTTTCTTGTTTGTTGGTTCGTTGGTTGATGTTTTTTGTTGTTTGGCTCAAGTTTAAGAGTTTGGGGCCTTGGAGCTGCAGTTGGGCCTGTTCGTGCTTGCTCACTAGTTTGTTTCTTACTATTTTCTTTTGCTTACTTCAACTTTGCAGGGTTGGGGTCCTGTGTCGATAGTTGGAGCTGGTTTTTTTTTGGGCGCTTCGTAGTGTTCAGGTCCTACACCCGCGAGTGGACTTGCGGTTCTATTGTTTGTTGTGTCTGGCGAAGTCAAGATCTGGCGCATGTTCCATGCCTGCTTGTCCTGCTGTTAAATTTTGTTGATACTTCAATGTTGACATGATACAAAATAGTGGCATAATAAATGATTGGACAACTACATGTGCAATTACAATATTCGTTGTCTTTTTGTTAAGATAAAACATGTGCAAAACACACTTATTAACCATATATGGTGAAATGTGCCCATATCACAATACAACCTCTTTATCTTCTACACAGACTGGTGTGACCATGATAAATATGATGTGTACACCAAAGATACTGGAAAATTATATTTCCATGTCTGGAAGCATATCTGGATACTTTGCCATAGAAAACCAAAATCATTTTTCTATGGCCATGCAATTTCTTTATATTTTGTGGCTTGTAATATATTTTGGACAGGAAAAAACTTTATGTATTTACAACCATGGATGGAGAAAAGCAAAGGCTCATGTTTCTAACTATCTTTTATTATATTCGTTGATTCTCATTTCATGTATGTATATATTACTTGCTCTCCGCTGCAATATACAATGCATATGATCTCCATCTCCTTCTGATGTTCATCTACACATGTTTGTATCAGAAAAAGTTGGACTAGTAACATGGCCATGAGTAGCCAATCATCGCAAACATCAGCAAACCAACAAGGCCAAAGGTAAAGATTCATACATTATGTTCCTCATATGTTTACCAAACAAATATCCTCAGTTATTTATTCATCTATGCCATGGTGAATATGTTGATTTCATCTGCAACACATACTTTGCAGTTCACAAGAAGTATGAACAAGTGCAAGCGAGACACTGAACATAGCGCAAGCGAGACACCGAACATAGCGCAAGTTTCGCAGACTAAGAGGTATGGTTGCAAAACTATGGCTCCATAGTTCATCCAAGTTGTGCGTCTACTTGTACATTTATGCCAGGAAAAAAGAAAAAAAAATTGCACACTACCATTCACATTACTTTTCCTGTTCAAAAAATGTCACCAGGTCTAAACTTGTAACACCCAAAATACTATCAATAGAGGGCTTGAATAACTGCTGACCTGGACAAGTGTTCATTGGGGACATAATGGTCATCTATAGAACCTACTTGGACAAGGAAAACAAAACTAGATCCATTATTTGTGCTGACATGACAGACAAGGAGGCCTTGATGACAGTCACACAGACTATTCCCACACAACTTGTCTAGAAACATGCAGAAAAGATATTGCCAGGTAGTGGGATATCCATTACAAATTTTAATATATTTCCCAAAACAATATATGACCATGGTGATTGTGATTGGATTATATCGCTCAACGAAACAAGTATTGTGGAAAACATTCCTTCTCTTTGTTCATAATATCGTTTCGTCCCGAACACAACTATCAACCAACTTGCATAGAGCAATGACATTTACCCAATCAGGACCATTGGTGCAGTTGTCACACTCGCGAGAAAACTTGGCTCGCAACACATTCTCCATATAAAATATGGAGAGTCAAACAACGACAAGGCAATGGTACTGTTCTCCATATCCAGTTTTGTCCTTTAATTTCACATGTCTATGTATCTCAGTTATGTTACACAAATATTGCACTATTCCATCTTCCAACTGCAATTGTTCGACACCTATTCAAATTTGTTTTCCTCAATGGAACAACAATTGAATAAAGGGAAATTTCCACTTATGCTCTTAAAAAATATAACAAATAAAAGAGATGTTAAAGAAAGGATCTTCCGCACAACCCAAGCAATATTTGTAACAAAATTGCGAACAAACATAGTATAGGATCTCAAGAAACTAACTAGCTCTACAACTGTTGTGCGTATACATCTACAATTCTATCCTCACTTTTCTCATACAAATTGCCTTCACCAATTTTCTGCAGTTTTTTTTTGGTTGTGCAATTTTATATTATATTGTTCAATATATTAACTACTATACTCACGTTCCTAGGTTGAGGGTGTTTTGGTTGCAACAAATGCATACTTGACCCCCTTCGAGCCTATATGTGCCAAATGCAACCCTCCTGCTTCTGCTTCTGCTTCTGCTTTCATAAGTGATGATACAATTGATTGTCTGCAATGCAATAAAAAATTTCCTTACATATATATACATTGCCTCAATGCTGTCGTCTGAACCATGGGAAACACAACCGTACATTGTACAATTAGACAACTATTGTTAAAAGATGTGTTTCCTGGGTTAGCGGAATTTCCATATGAAGCATACCTACATAAAAAGGCAAACAATGTCTACATGTTGCGCAACTTTCGGATACATAGCAAATTTACCTTAAATGAGTACAATGCAATTTTGCATATCGACTGGAAAAAAAAAAAAAAAATCATATCAAGCTTTGGCAGGAAACAAAAAAATCTCGTGTGTGTCTATAATTTTTCTTCAACACCTAGATGAATGTTCATCAGACTCGAGTTCTTCGGATTTTACATCTATAGCTGTAAAATTTTATTTCCAGAGATTTTGTCTCTTCTTGTGCACTCGAAACAACAAGGAGAATCTAACTACAAATGCAATCGATGTTGTTATTTTGATGTTTTTTTGCATCTCCCAGTAATAATTTTGCATATTTGTTGGGGTGTGCAAATGAAAAAAAAATGGTGGCTGGCTGTGGCTTTGTTGGAGGAGTCTGCACCTTTTTGGGTGCCCAAATTAGAAAAATATTTTCCAACTATATAACCATGGCAGGATTTCTGCATTTTTTTGGGTACCCAAATAAAAAAAAAGTTGGTTTCCAACTATACATTTATGGTATGGTATCTGCATTTTCTCGATGCCCTAATTGAAAAAAAAGGACTCAGCATGGATTGAAACATGAGCTTGATATCTTCAAAACTCGCTATAGAGATTGGGGAGTTCGGGCATTGGAATTCATACAGGCAGGTGCAGTTATTGGTGATGTACAAGCACATAAGATTGTTTAGTCCAGAAATGGGAAGCATGAGGACAAACCCCATACAAAGTATCCAACTGTAAATAAATCAGACCCATCCTTTGAACCGTCGAAATAGCTTGTTCCTCCGGGCAAAACCATCAGGCATTTCCAATAATATTGGAAATTTTGCATTGTTAACACTGGTAGTGATAGAACATGGCACTATAAGAAGAAAATGTCCATAGTGATCTTGCTTAATGGTAAAATAGTAATCGACAACTTTCTTGTTCCCCATTTTGAGGTTTTCTTATAGCTAGGGTACAATGGCGAAGCTCTGCTGGTTTTGTGTTGTCTTATGTTTGGCAGACTTTTGTTCATATCCCATGGCCCCGATTATTTTCTCATGGGAACATATACCAGATGTAAGAGAAAACCAATGCCACCTGCGTTTTTTTTTATATATATCAAATTGTTTGATGAAAAGGTCGATGTGTACTGCTCTATGGGACCTTGTGGGATCTCGCTTGGCACCTTCTGTGTTCATGCGTTGCCTTATGCCTCAACTTTCAATACATTTGGTGTTTACTTGGTTCTTGGTTGTATGCTTCGTTCTGGAAAATTAATAATACATTCAGGATCTTGGCAGTTTTTCTATGATCTTAAAGAACATACAGAACATGATTTTCCTTTTAATATAAGCTCCGTGACACAAATGTAATATGTGGGTCACTTTAGCACTTTTCCTTGATCGACGAACTTAGAAAAATTCATCTCCAGGAATAATTTGAAATAAAAGGATATATACTATGTGAAGTCCAATGGAACTATCATATCAATGACAAGACATTAAAATTCAAATTCTTCGTTGTTATACTTGCGATGAAGTTGAGAGTACAATAACTTTACTTAAACATCCCAAAATTGATTTTCTTGTGGCTTTTCAATGCTTCTCTTATACAAACACATCCTGGAAACTATAATCATGGCTCAATTTATCTATTCCTTGATTGAAGAACCTGTTCACATGTTTAATGCACTTCATAGTTACTGTTAAGACCATCAATGGGGATTTCTTACACCAATTCCTTCTTCCAAAAATTGCCATCCCCTTTCGTTCTTCCCTCTGCTTTCCCTTTCTAGTTACTTAGTCATTTTTTGGAAAATGTCTAGGTGCGAGAGTTGGGGGATTCACGTCTTCATATTTCCACTGATACTTTTATATCAACAACTCGATCGTCTGCTTCCCCGTTTCATATTGAACAAACTTTTTGGATCGCGGGTTCCCGAATAGGCGAGTTCAACATTGTGTTTCCATTGTTCCATCGCCTCCAAACAACACCTGGACCTCCCCGATCTACAAATTAGCAAACAAATTCCCCTTTTTTCTCATTTTCTTTCATTTTTTGTTTACTTGGTCTTTTTTCTGAATGTCTTGTTCTTTTATATACAACACCCGAAGTTCCACAATATACAAATTGACCCTCAAAATCCATCATTGTCTCTTGTTCTGTGTTACAAATTTTGCAATCAACAGTTAGGGTAGATACAATTTGACCATTGGGCCCTCATGTCTCCTGAGTAGAGCTTGTGGCCCTGTTTTCAAGCCCGTCAATATTCCCTATTCCGAGTATGTCCAATGATTTATATCACGAGTCTAACCAACTGCTTTCCCATTGCATACTTGGCCACTATTACCATCGTCGGTTCCTAGCTAGGCTTGCTCAACATTATGCTTCCATTATTCCACTACCTACAAACAACACCCAAAATTCTACGATATACAAATTGATGGTCGAAATATGTCATTGTGCCTTATTCCGTGTTACACATTGTGCATTCAAAATTTTGGAGACATACAATTTGACCATCGACCCCTCACATCTCATGACTATATCTTGCGACCCTATTTTTTAATCTCGCCCGACCGCTTTCCATACTTGGCCATTTCTTGGAATCTGTTTCATGGGTTGGCAGGTGGACGAAATGTACAATGCTTAGTCTCTCTTCGCTATCCCCACCACCTTCGTACTTCTTTCTAGATATGTAATTATTAGACTTTAATGCTAGTAGTTCATCATGCAGGAACCGTTAAGATTGTCATTAATGTCTGAAAGGCCGGAGAAGATTTGTGATTATTACGAATTAAACCAAGATTTGTAGAGAAGAGTGTTATCCTTTCCAAGTATTCATTTCAAGCATGATGCAATCTCTTTCGTGCGTCAGCCGATTGGCGCCTTTACGAAAACTCTAATTCTTAATCACTCTTCGTCGTCACCGCCACCTTCGCACTTTTTTCTAAATATGCAATTAGTAAGATTTAATGGTAACAACTCATTACGCATGAACTATGGAGATTGCCATTGATCAACGAAAGGCTTGAGGAGATATTCCATTGATACACATTAAACTAAGATTTGCGGAGGGTTATATTATCCCTCCCCAATTTTCATTTCAAACATCATCTGGAGCAAACGGAAATTCACATTAACTTATGGAAACAGTTCCACATCAGTTTTGTCCAGATATAGTAAACACCTTTGGGCATGATGGCTAGAGGTTCCAGTGTTCCAGGGCATATTCTTACTACTCATCTCCCTTCTCCCAGGAGCAAAAAAGGAGATGGTCCCTTGGTGCACCGAGAGATATATTTCAAGCCAAAGAATTCCAAGGCAACCCTGCCTGCTTAGACAACCTGCCTACCTGCATTGATGGCTGGCGCAGAGGTTGATGCGATCGATTTCGATCCAGAAGAAGATTATTTGATGGATGATGATACGACAATGGATGATGGAAATGCAAACATTGTTCCCACTCCTGTGCCAAAATTGAAATCAACTGTAATGGACAACACTTCCCATCTCGACGATGGCGGCCCCGACAAAACCAAAAGAAGGGGTTTTAGAAAATAAACCGATGTTGAATGCAATAGCCGCTTTGCAGCTTGAAAGTAGGAATTCCAGAGGTCCAAATTAGTCTGTTCTGGGTGGAAGTCTTTCAATGTAAGGAAATGATCTATTGATGCTCCCAAATATATATTTCAAGCCAAAACATTATTCAATTGCGGGACCACTCTCTTGTTCTCTGGATATACAATTAACATCTTAGGGGATAAGGACCAGAACTCCCACTAGTGTAAGGAATGTTCCTACTACTCATCTCCTTCCACCCAGAATGGACTAATTTGGGCCTGTTGTTCCTGAGTCTGTACCTAAGGCTTTAAAGTACAGTGTCAAGGCATATGAAAGTATACAAAAGATTGATACAGGATTATAATAACCTTCGGTATGAGAAACTAGAGCAGATTTCTACGTTCTCGTCATCTAGCTTCCAACTGCTCTTGAGCAGTTATGTCACGCTCAATGGCTGCCCATGAAAGTTCTAATTCCTCCCGGGTATTAGCGGTTTTAAGGATTGTATCGAAAAGATTTAAAGCGATATAAGTTTGATTAGAGAGTCCGGGTTGAATATTAGGTTGAGTTACTACAGGGACAGTCATTTGAGGAACAATACCAATATTCTGTAAATGCAAATTGGTCTTACACCCGCTGATAGCTGGTGCAGAGGAAAGACAAGACACAATTACAGAAAGATAAAATCCCTTCACTATAGTAGTGGTCGTACTAAATTATAGTGATACACATCAATTATGTAGAGAAAAATGAAAAGAAACAAAGAACATAACGAAACAAACTTGCAACACAGTCAGGACAGAATCAGGAATCTTCAAATTTTCTGTATTAACTCCTCCAGTGCAAAAAATACATTACAAAGTTTGCCMAAAAGTCCAGCCTCTAGTTCYTCTTTTGGTCATCTATTTATACAAATTTGCCCTTTCCTATTCCTATTTTCAAAAAGGTGCCAGCTGCCTGCCTCTACGTGACTTAGTGCATATTATACATCTGTCCATAAACTGGATACAAGTTGTGAAAGTTCCGCTTGGCAGCTGCGAGGAGCGAAGACACCCTATCTCTTCTACTTTATTTTCAAAAAGGGCCAGGTGTTTATCTTTGCATAGACTTAGTACATATCCTACATCTGTCCATGAATTGGGATACGAGCTGAGACGACTCTGCTTGACAAATGGCTTCGGCAAAGTAGCACTCTCGGGCTAATTATGGAAGTCTATTCCCCATATATGCATCAACCATATCAAGGGCGCCGAATTGTGTGCTGGGCTGATCAAATATCTATCAATTTGAGCCATGTCTACCTTGTCTATCTTAGAGATCTCTGCCAAATTTCTCTCATTTTTCTCCTTCATGTCGAGAGAGATCTGCTCTAAATTCATCTACCTTAGCGTCTCTGTGTCACCCCCACTTTCCATCCCCAACAGTTCACCATTTATGGATTTGAAAGTTTCTTCTAGTGAATTTGTCACTTTTTGAGCCTGCTCCTTGCTTAGAGTAATATCATGCTCCCAATTTTTTAACAAAATATTTCCCCTAGTCTGTTCAGCAATGGTGAGCCCGGGAGACCCTGATGAAAACCTATTGTTGGTGGCTATCACTGCTTCTTGGAAGGCGATTCGAGTAGCTTCCGCGTTTCTTTCCTTGACAATCAGATTCTCAGAAATCTGATGCATTAATAGGCAATCTCCTCGAAATTCCTCTACTTTGTTTAGCAGACTCTGTTGAGTAGGAAAGATCCTGCTCCGAATGTCAATTGCTCTGGATTTAACAATCTCGATGTCGATCACATTGCTGCCTGCGACCTCTAGCTGAGCCTGTAACTGTGTGATGGTATCCCTTTGCTGACCCGACTGCACTCGATTCTCTCGGATCACTGAGTTTGCTTGTTCCATCTTGGTTTTAAGGACTTCGATTTCTTTCTTATCTGCCAATTGGGCCAACTCTATTGCTCCACTCGCTTGACTCTTAGCGTCTTCCACAGCCGAAGCTACTCGGGCTTCAAGAGTCTTGATCAACCGATTTTTTGCTCTGAGCTGCTTCTTTAACATTTCGACCGAGAATTGATTTGCCGTCGCATACGCTCCTAGCGTTCCTGCAATTTCCGTGGAAAATTCGTCTTTCCTTTTATTCATCCCATCGGTCATCACTTTGAATTTTTAACAATGGACTCTCCCTCTTGATAAAATTCTCGCTTCACCACTGCTTTCCCCTTTTTGTCAAAGAAGAATTCATTAGGAGGGAGTTCCTTTGCCCTTATAGGTCTCAACTCTTCACCAAATATCCATCCCTCTCTAACGCCTCCCTGTGCCGACTGCAAGGGTGTGACAGAGGTGATGGGTTGCCCGATCTGCTTCGTAGCCTTCCCTGGTGTGCTGAGTGGATCTTGCTCTTTCGGGGGGTCATAGGTCTTTGTTCCTTCCTCCGGATTCTGAGTTTCTGGTGGGTTTGTGTCTTTTATTTCCACCTCCGGACTATGCTCCTTGGGAGGGTCACTAGTTTTTTTTCTGTTTCGGGATTCTCCTCCCGCTCAGGACTCTTCTTCTTTTCTGGATTCTTCTCCTGCTCAGGATTCTTCTCCTGCTCCACTGCCTGAAGTTTTTCGGGGTTAGAGGTTTTCCCCTCAGAACTTTCAGCCTCTTTTTCTTTATGCTTGGAAAGTCCTAAACCTCCCAGCACCGCGGGGAGACATCGTTTCCTATGCTCCTAAAATTTTAAAACTGAGGTCCTGTCTTCGGGCGCTAGGGATCTGATTCGAAATTGCACCTCCGAATAGGACCTTGCCCCTCGGAAAACATCATCCAAGGGCGAACATTCATGTTCGAACCTCTTTAATCCACAATTTCCCAAATGAGTGCTTATGATCCCCTGAGGATCATGCTTCTTGTACTCGATAGAGACTAAGCTCAAGTCTTCTATGGCTGCAGCTTCAGCCTTAGCATGTCCGAAATCTAATAAGGAATAGGAATTAATCCGAACAGGAAAAAACGGCCATACCTTTTTTGATGACGCTTTGAGATCTTTGCTTACTCTGCCGATTACTGTTTGTCGCGTAATCTCGCGACAGGCTAGCTTGTCGGGGATGAAAAGCGGCAACGCCAGAGGAGGGACAGCTGCTCCGAAAACTCTAAAATAGGAGAATTCCTCCTCAACGTACCAGTCTGCGATATGGCTCAAATTCGCAACAATGCTATCAGAGATGCGGGGTGGCAAAAGACCAAAAATGGCGACGTGCTGGGGCACCATCACCCAGTTGAAAATCTCATAAATAAACTTATTTGCGTTATTTTCCCACATCTTATCGTGGTACTCATGTACAGTCTTCTCATGGGTTGGACTCCAAGCCCAATTCAT
>ML777151.1:34532-69792 GCA_009831015.1 Picea engelmannii
TAATGCCCATCGGATCATGTTGTAGTATGGGAGCAACCGAGGTCTGGTTGCCACCAGGTGCATTCCCGACTGAACAATTGTCTTGTACTTAGTATTCAGGTCATCTTTTACAATATCATGGTCATCATTATCCGAGTCTGAACAGTTTACCAACTCAGATTGCAAAACGTCTGAAACAGATGACCAGGTGGGTACTGAGCCGCCAGTTCGTGGTGACGTATCTGAGACGTTGTCTGGACCCTGCGCTGCAACCTCGACACTTGCTTTCGCTGCTCTCCTTGGGGCCATGGCTGACGCTTGTTTTTTCATTCTTCTGCAATTAACCTATGTATACATGCGGAAATGAGTTCCCTCGGAGCAAAGTGGGCTCTGTGTGCTTATAAGAAATGTTAAAAATAGAATGGAACTCTCGCATATATTTGAAAATCCCGTTCTATTAAAATAAGTCTGTCAAATCATAAATAAAACCAAATTCATTATATAAATCAGATCTTATTTATTCGTAGATTTACCCTAAACCTTCATTAATGTCATAAATGTTTGACGGCTTGACAGGTATTTGGGTTATGGAGCAAGCATCTACATCGTGAAGTGTGCATACCTCGATGCACGAGACGAATCTCACTTAAATTTAAAAAATCAAATCTTATGGACTTAAATCATTTCTTCGTTTTCCGCCGCATCGTGAATTTCCCTTTAACATTCTGACTTTACAACTCGCGAGACTGCGAGTGCCGATTCAGCTTAATTAACAATAACCGTGATTTGATGCATCCTTAATTATATAATTAACTTAATCGCTATATCGCGACTCGGGAATTCGAGGACATATTTTTGGGAAAATGATGTGCCAAGTCGTGATATCGCGATAATTAAGGTTTGAATTAATAGAAGGAAATCTTAGATTAGGCGACTAATTAATCTTGCCATAATCATGTCACAACTTCGTGAATCGGGGTTTTGGACATTTTAACTTTTTGAAAGAAAGGGCCGAGTGGCGATGTGCTGAGAACTAAAACTAACCATGACTAGTTTTTTACCCTTGATTCTTGACCAAGGTTATCGAAAAAGTTATCGGGCTCTCGGCTCTCGGGGTTGTAAAAACAAAAATTTAGGGTCGACGACTGTCGAGGCGCGAAACCCTGATGATGTGTAAACATAGTTAAAGGTTTTACACCAGTTAATGCTTTGGACGAAAATTAGACCCGAGTTCGCATTTTTGCGATTCGGGACTTTTGAATTCAAGAAATAAAGTGTCCGACTTGCGAGGCCCCGAAATAAAACAAAAAAGCAAACGTACTTCCGCAAAATGAATCTTTTTTTTGAAAGTGAAAAAACATTTCTATTAAGGCGACAAGATTTTCAGAGCTTCATAATTTCGGAAGGAAAAGAAAAACAACTTTAGATCTCAAGCATGAAAAGTTGAAAATTGCGCGAGGTGAAAAAACAAGGGTGGCTCCAACAGGGCCTCTGGAATTTCTCGTGCAACTTGTGTCCCTAAAATCTTTGACTCTGAGGAGGTATGGGTGTGTCCTAACTTTCAGTTTCGGGCTCTTCCATTTTCCCTGCAACGTTTTTCATCTTCTTCCTCACGGGAAGCTTGTGAGAACTATCGATTTTACCACAAGACTGTTGTTCATCTGCTTCAAGCCAATGATTTATTCCACTACGGAACCACTCTCCTATTTTTTTGGTCTCCTTGGGTTATCTGCAAGATATTGAGATCGGGGCATCGAACATTGACCCCCCCGAGGAGAAGACTGTAAGGATTTCCTAAAAAAAAACATAGTAATCAGTTTTGTATGCATGTTGAAGAGCATATTGATGGCTCCTACATGTTGCAGGTCCTGTGCCTGTGTTTATGGAAAATATGTTCAATGTTTTGGCCCAAAGAACTCGATCCAATTTCTATGGATAGATATACACTTACCAATATTCATTTTTTTTAATGGATTTACTATTAAAAATAATTCCTTGGAGTCTTGGTTGCTACTTCTTTTCTGAATTTAACACCTCTTCTCATTGTCATGGTTCAATAGTCTCGTAGTTCTTCGATATTGTATTGGCTCAAGTAATTTGATCTAAAATGGAGCATTTAATAATTATATGAAAATGCATTGTGTCGATTCATCGGGATTTTATGGAAACAAAAATGAATTTCAGACAGTTTCAAACCAATGTTCAATTCTATTAGTAATGCAGATAGAACATAGCAAGACCAAATCACAATGTTGCAGTCTGGGCCTCGCCATAGAAATTTCGTTTTCATCTCAGCCTTGCTAAGCAAATGATTTCTTATTTCCCTTTTGCTTTCTTGATTCTTTTAGTCCGAAAGGGAACATTTTATTAGTTTTCCATCCCATGGCCTCTATTTGAGCATTTTTTACTTAATTAATGAAATTACCAAATTTCTTGTTTGCGAATTAAAAAAAAAAGGAAAAAAAAATGATATATGGTGGTTGTAGTCAAATGGGACTATGAAATCAACTACAATATTAAAATTCAAGATTGCCATTTTTATTTATAGACATGCAATTATTAAGCTTTAATGCTAACAACCCATCATGAAAGAAGTTTAATACTTAAGTTAATATGTTAAAGTCATGGAGGAATGTATCAAGAACACAATTAGTCCCACAAGTTGCAATAAAATCTAATCTTCAACAAAGCATTTTCTCACACTCTTTTTAATGGTACAAGTAAAATAGAAAACGAATAAGTGGATACAATATTGAACTAGAAAATGATGGTTTTGCAAAAATGGGGCTTGTTTGAAACCAATTCCCGCTTATGAAAATTGCCCTCTGTCTTTCTATTTTCCCACTCTTTTATCCCTTGTAGTTTCTCTTTATGGTTACTTAGTCTTTTTTCCCGAAAATTTCTTGTTGCGCAGGTTGGAGGATTCACACGTTTACATTTCCATTCATTATTTTTATCGCGATTCCAACCGAGCACTTTCCCTTTCTCTAAATTGCACTTCCATTGTACTGTGACCTGCAAACAACACTCCGGCTTCTGCGATATGCATATTTACTTCTGGACTCCCACATCATCCCCTCTTTCGTGTTACACATTTTGCACTGAAATGTTCTGATACATAAAATTTGACAGTCGGGGCCTTACATCTCCTTGGGAACCCTTGTCACCCTATTTTGAAGCCCGTACGACCACTTTTCACACTTGACCATTTCTTGACATCTCTTTCGTAGATCGTCGAGTTCACGGGTTCAAAAAATTTCCAATTTCTAGTTGTTGTTTCCTATGCCCACTACCTTCAGACTTCTTTCCAAGTATATGAAATAAGTATACAACTTCTCCAGAAACATAAAGAAAATATATTTCCAGGAAATGGAATATCTATTGCAGATTTGAATATATTGGACCTTCTTTTCCCTCTTCTATAATTAACCAAATTCCCATTTCTTTTTCCCCTCTATCCTCTCTTTCTGGTTGCTTAGTCGTTTTAGCGAAAATGTCTCAATGAACATGTTGGCGGACTCACGGGTTCACATTTGCGCTCATGCTTTTATATCGCAACTTCGACCGACCGCTACCCATTCCATGCCTAACCACTTTTCAGATTGCGGATTCCCGGGCAGGCAGGCTGTATATTGCACTTCCATTGTTTTGTGACCTACAAACAACACCCGAACCTCCGCGATATACAAATTTACTGTCGCACTCCCACATCATACCCTCTTTCGTGATACACATTTTGCACACAAAAGTTCTGAGACCTGCAATTTGACTTTTGGGTCCTCACGTCTCCTGGGGAACTATTGTCACCGCATTTTGAAGCCCCTGCGTCCGCTTTCCATATTTCGCCATTTCTTGGAATCTCTTTTGTGCCTCCAATTCCATACTTACCCGACATTTTCTCTTGCGGGTTCCCAAATAGGCAGACTGCACTTCCAGTGTTCCTTGACCCACAAACAACCCCCCGACTTCCGCAATATACAAATTGACTTCCGGACTCCTGCATCAGCCCCTCTTCCGTGTTACACAGTTTTCCCTCAAAAGTTCTGATCAGTACAATTTGACTGTCGGGGCCTCATGTCTCCTCGTGAACCCTTGTCAGCCTATTTTGAATCACGTCTGACCTCTTTCCACACGGCCATTTCTTGCAATCTCTTTCATGGATCGTTGGGTTGGAGGGTTCAGACAATTTCCAATTTCTAGTCATTGTTTTCTGTGCCCTCCACCTTCGCACTTCTTTCCAAGCATATGCAATAAGTATATAACTTCTCCAGAAACATGTAGAAAATATATTTCCAGGAAATAACATATCTATTATAGATGTGAATACATTAGCCCTTCTTTTTCTTCTTCTATACTTAACCAAATTCATGTTTCTCTTTTCCCTGTACTTTATCTTTCTCGTTACTTAGTCATTTTTTCGAAAATGTCGAGCTGTGTGGGTTGGCAGACTCCCAGGTTCACATTTTCACTTGTGATTTTATATCGCAACTCTGACCGACCGCTTCCCCATTCCATACCTAGCCACTTCTTCGACCACATATTCCTGGGTAGGCGGGCTCTAGATTGCACTTCTAGTTTTCTGTGACCTACAAACAACACCCTGACTTCCGTGATATACAAATTTACAACCGAACTCTCACATCATACCATCTTCTGTGTTACACAGTCTGCTTATCATCCCCTCTTTTGTGGTACACATTTTGCACGCAAAACTTCTGAGACATACAATTTGATCATCGGGTCCTCACGTCTCTTGTGGAACTATTGTCACCCCATTTTGAAGCCCGTCCGTCCACTTTCCATACTTCACCATTTCTTTGAATTTCTTTCGTAGATCGTTGGGTTGGTGGGTTCATGAAATATCCAATTCCTAATCATTGTTTCATGTGCCCATGCCCTTTGCACTTCTTTCCAAGTATGCAATAATTGAGGTTTAATGCTAACAACTCACCATGCCTCGAGGAGATTGTCATAACAAAAAATTGTTTAGAAAACCATTAATATATATATATATATATATATATATATATATATATATATATCATCCCCATCATCTTCGCACTTGTTTATAATAAAAAATTGTTTAGAAACACACACACACACACACACACACACACACATATATTACAAGGACATATAATTTGACCGTCGAGCACTCACCTCTCCTCTGTATCGCTTGCAACCCTACTTTGAAGCCCGTCTGACTAATGTTCATACTTACGTATATATATAAGGTCTTATTTCTAGGTATTCAATTAGCAAGCGTTAATGCTAAACTAGGATTTGAGGAGATCTCCCATTAATACACATTAAACCAAAATTTATGGAGGGTTATATTATGCCTTCCGAGTGTTAATTTCAAACATCATGGAATATCATTTGCACGTCGTCGAGTTGGCTCGTTCATGAAATATTCAATCCTTAATTCCGAAAATGAGTCCGACCAATCGTTTCCCTATTCCATACTTAGCCACTTTCCCGTAATTCCACAAATATACAAACTGGTCATTGAACTACCCCATCATGCTCTCTTCTATTTTACACGTTTTGCAGTAAAAAATTCCGAGACATAAAATTTGACTGTCGGACATTCACCTCTCCTGAGTATCCCCCGTAACCCTATTTTTAATCTCGTCCGACCCCTTTTCATACCTTATCATTCCATGCTTTCTCTTCCCCATCTCCGTCACCTTCACACTTATCTATAATAAAAAAATGTATGTATATATATATATATATATGTCTTGTTTCTAAATATGCAATTAGTAAGCTTTAATGCTAACAACTCATCGTGCAAGAACCATATAGATTGTCATTGATGAGCGAAAGGCTTGAGGAGATCTCTCATTAATACGCCTTAAGCCAAGATTTACGGAGGGTTATATTATCCCTTCCGAGTGTTGATTTCAAAATCATGGAATGTCGTTCGCACATCGTCGGGTTGGCACGTTCATGAAACCTCCAATCCTTAATTTCTCTTCATCGTACCCGCCACCTTCACACTTCTAAGTATGCAATAAGTAAGATTTACTACTAACAACTCATCATGCAGCACCCACAGAGATTGTCATTAATGAACGAAAGGATCTAGGAGCTTTCCCATTCATAGGAATTGAACCAACATTTGCGGAGGGTTATATTATCGCCTCCAACTGTTCATTTCAACCATCGTTTGGAGAAAACGAACATTCTCATAAAATTATGGCACCAAATTGACAACAGTTCTGTGGAGATACAGTGAACATCTTTGAGCGCGAGGACCAAAACTTCCAGTGGTCCAGGGAATATTCTTATTACTCATCCCCTACCACCCAGAACGAAATAATTTGGACCTTTGGGATTGCTTGTGCAAGCTATGTCCCTGAAGTTTTTGACTGTAAGGAGTTGGTCTGTTGGTGCGTCGATAAATATATTTCAGGCCAAAGAATTATTCCACCGCGGGACCATTCTTTTGTTTCTTTGTCACCTCAGGTCTTCCGCCAGATGTTAAGAAGATTCCAAGAAGTTCCTAAGAAAGAATAATAATGGGTTGGACCTCTTGCCCGAGTTCTTGGAAGACCCGATGGAAGTTCCTGAACATATCACAAGCTTGCAGGTTAGTTCATTTAGAAATCCATTCTGGGAAATTGCCTGGTTGTTTACAAGAATAATGGGACTAGAATCCACAACAACTATTTCCCCCATGGTTCTTTATATTTTGTATTTCACAGTCAAGGAACAAGACATTTTTTTATTGGGGGAAGCTAATTTCCCATGAAATCTGTTCCCAATTGTCAAGCTTCAAAGAGGAGAAGAAATTTTATATGTCATCCTTCTTGGTTTTTGAAATAGTGCATTGCTGCCAATTTCCAAAAGTGTCTCTGTCCAAGAAGGTAAACAAGGAATTCAACCCAGTAATGTTCTGGTACCATGCCTTGTGGAAGCACAAGGCCTCCCACTGTTTTTATGAGGTTTTTAATGACTTTGTGTATGTTTTCAAAGTTTTGTTGTTAGGAGAAGATGTTCCCCACATATCTGAACAGACAACCAGGTTTTTGGACAAGAAGGGGGCTCTTGAACATATCGATAATTACACTGTGATAAGGACTTTTGGATCCAAGGAAAAACTTGCTCTCCTTCCATGTCACACTACGGAAATAATGTTTGTTACAAAAATAACAAGGCAATACAACTATTGGTTGCATCTATTCTAGGAGAAGAGATAAAACAATGCATTCCTCGGCCTTGGAAAGTCGGGGACTTCGTGTTGAGGGGCATCAACAAATATGATGAATTCGCAGCCCATTTCAACAACTTGAACCTAATATATGCTGAAATCCTAAGAGGGTTCGACCGTAATAATTTTTTTTTAGAACATTTACTAACACTTTCCCTTGACAATTCTTTTTTGAAAAAACACTTGACTGAAAACAGATACACTGAAGACAACGCTCCTGCTTTTGATCTTGGGGACCTAGACATACTACAAAGCACCACTAAATTATACAAGCAACAGGGAAAAGGCCCCGGTGAGAAGAGTGTTCAATCGGCGGATAACACTCCCAAAAGTACGACATACCAGAGCATCGCTCCAATGACCAACCACAACAACAAAGAAACTCAGAATTATTCAAATGGAGGAGAAGATAACGACCCTCCTCACCCTAAAATTGATAGTTCTCACAAGCTTCACGTGGACAAGAAGAGAAAAAAATTCGTGGGACAGGCAGAAGAGCCCGAAATTGAGAGTGAGAACATGGAACTTGAGCCTGATCTAGATAATGTATTACGCAACCTTGATCATCCCGAAGATGCGATCCAACATATTTGTCCAATGGATATAGCTAATACTGATTTTTTTTATGAAGATGAATCCTTCATGTTCCAAAGTGTTGTTTTTGATAGCAAGTCTAAAAAATTAATTATTGAAAAGAGAGATGTAAAAAATAAGAAAGGAAAATCTCGTTCAGAGGTTAACCTTGCGAACATGCGGTCGTACCAAATCTGTCTCCTTCACATAGCGATCGAAGATGCTCTTGATGATTCCATTGGAGGCATTGAAGCCGAGAATTCTAGACTGAAGGACTGGGTCAAGGAATTGGAGGAAGCTTTGATTCCTATGCCATTGCTTTCCATTCCTTTGAAAATAACCATGCTTGCCACCCCTGTAGCCAAGTTAAAAGGATCCTCAAACCTCCTCGCATTGTGTAGAGGATATATAGAGTATAATATCAAGAAACAAATGGAACTGATTGCTGAGGCATGGGAAACATCACAAAGCATGGATTCCCTTGGAATGAGGGCACATAATTTGCTCGAACATTTGCAGGCGGAATTAAAAAATGAAGAATGTTTATATTTAGACACGGTCCTTCCTTTTGGCACCATTGTCAACAACATGACAGAAAATAGAATAAGACAACAAGATCTCCCATCCAAAAATCAGATCAATCAATAAATGCATGCTAGAAACAAAAAGTGAATAACCTGCATCTCATTGTTCAGTCATGTGAACAAGCCATGTCAAAGAAAGAAAAATTATTCACAAAGCTGACCAAAATAGACTTAGCCAGAAGGACCAATGACTTCCAAGACCCCAACTTAATCGTCAACTCCTTGCCCTTAACTAAGAAATCCTTCGACAAATAGGTTGATATTTTTAAGGCGTTGTCTTTGGAAAAGTTTTACAACATCCTTGAATATGGTGAAGATGGCGTCGAGAACTGGCTAATCGACTATTCAGTACATAATGAAGAAATTAATCAGGCTCTGCCTAATATTTCTATCGATCTAAGGGAATTAGAAAAGGAACTTTTCAACATAAAAATCCAGAATGAGATCAACATCGCCCCCTTGAGAAGCTACATTGAAGAATGGCTCGAAAGGGAATTGAAGTAGGTCGCCGACGAAAGGAAACAGACAGTTGCCACGATTCTAGTAGCCGTCGACGACAACAATAAAAATGAATCAACACACAAATAGAAAAAAAGGTGATATGTACCATCATTGTAAGTCTATAATGATCACATCCTGCTTTGATTACTCAATCTAGTTATTCCACTTTTTTAAATAGAAATGTCTAGCCAAATACTGATACCTTTCAATTTATTATTTTCAGGTATTACACTCTACCGTCGCCCACTTCTTCTTTCCACAATCATATTTCTTGTACATATTTCTCTTATGGTCCTCGAGAGCCCCAATCCTAGTCTATATGACAAACACATTTAAATTTCCAGGAATATGTAACAGACAATATTATTTTTTGATATATTTCAAACAAAACTATTTTTTATCTCCTTTTTATATATATGTCCTCATAAATTTTTATCTTCCACTATGTTGAATGCCAAGAAATTGTGTTTATTTAATTTGAAAACTATTTTTTTATCTCATTTTATATATATGTCCTCATAAATTTTTATCTTCCACTACGTTGAATGTCAAGAAATTGTGTTTATTTAATTTGAATATAACTTTTTTTGTCCTCGCGCATATAGAGATAAAATAGACAAAAATTTTGAACATAGAAAAATATATTATATAGTTTCAAAAAATAAATGGGACTCTGGGGGCCACGTGTCATTTACTGCATGGATACCACCTATGCTTCATGTTGCTTTCCACACCTCCGTCACATTTTCCATCTGCCTCCGCTACTTTTTCCCCATCCCTGTGCATTTATTCCCAATTCAACCTAGCAAGGACTACGCTGCCATGCAACACTTGTTAATTATTAATTTATCTTGTATTATTAATTTATCATTTGACTACCTTGAAACAAATTTATTCGACCTCCCCTTTTTCCATCTCTTAATTATTTTACTACCCCTTTTATCCCCTAATCTTTCTAATTTGAAGTCATTTCTTTACCTTTTTCATATGTGTTTAATTATTATCATTATTCTTCGAGGCATATAGAGTATTTAATGATTTTTATATTTTTGTTTTACCTCTTTAATTTAATTTATTCTTTGATTACCTTATATTTAACTCGTAACATATATATTCTCACCCTGGTTATAATGACTACTCTTTCACCATTTGTCCTCAACGTTCTTATCTTTCTCCTTTAAAAAAATTTCTCCAACGCTATTTTCCATTATACTTGCTTAAATATTCTCTGATGATGGGTGGAGTGTTGATCCGTAAAGATCTTTTAATGACTGTGGTTGAGTTTTTAAATTGCATGTGTTAATTAACCATTTGAGAAGATTAATGAAAGAATGAGGAAAGAAGAGGAATTATGACATCCATATACACATATGCAGATCTGAAATGAAATAATAAACAACAAACCATAACAAGAGAATTCATAACGGAGTTCCGCACAACGTTGCCTATGTCTTTGTGGGGGAGCCTTCTTTATTTCTGTTCAAAGATGAAAAAATACATCGCAGCAGTGCCAATTGGCTACAAGACTAATTTGGTCATGTTATTCCAGATCTCTAGAACCTAGCAAAAGAAACGACATGCAAAATGGATGATCGGAGCTCCCAGAAATGGCCCGCAAGCATCTGCTCCTCAACAACTTCCCTGCATAAAAATGGCTTTGGCTTGGATTCCCTTCACCATAACTCTGCTCTGACTGTCCTCCATGGCCTCAAACAGGCCTGGTTTTTATAGATATGAAGTTGGTTATCCATCCCCAACTTCCTCCCAAAATTTGGGCTCCAAAAATGCCCAATATCTCCCAAAAATGGATAAAATCCTCCATTAACAGGCATAAAAATCATAAAAAATCAAAACTATATAACAAAAAACCACTTTGCATATAAATTTGGGCATATCCCCCAAAAGTGTGTGCCCTTGGTCACTTAGGCGCTATCCCCGTGGTGCGCTAGCCCACCTGTGTCCGAGCTGGCTTCTGGTCTTCGGGCGTGGATATAATCGAGGGCTAAAAACAAACCTGAGCCCTAAGGGATAGGCCCCACGATGCTCGCTGGTGGTTATATGGTGGCGTGGGGTCCAAGGGTAGCCCTTATCCAAGCTCCCATATATGGTACCCGCGCCCTTGGGTGTATGGGTGTTCACGACCACGGTCGAAACCATGGGTTGGGGCTAAGCCCCAGCCCTTTTCGCCTCCAAATAAAGTTTCAACCAAACTTAAATACAATGTTTTCCGTATAGATTTTAAGCACCACCAGTGGAGTGGGTGGTTAGCCCGGTCCTGCCAGTCCATAGCTTGGAGGAGAAGGTCGAGGGTTCGACTCCGGTGGAGTCCATAAAATTTTACACTACGCCGGAGAGCCAACCAGAGGGTGCCACATGGAAACCCATGACTGGGCCACGTGGCACCTTCCCATTAGATGAATACGATGCCACTTGTCGAGCTTCAGATGGTCTACATATCTACCATGCACCCTGTTACTTTACCTGCCCAGTCAGCCCACTGATGTCATCCCATGCCACGTCAGCCTGTGCCATGTGTCACCCTTACAGTGGTGACACGTGTCACCCTCTGACTGGTCCAACTGTACCTGTCGTATGCCCCATCACCTGCCACATGTCATCACCAGAATCTGCCACATCAGATGTACGGATGTACGACCTGTACAGTCAACCTTCCATGTGGCACTGTACGGACTGTACAGTCACCCACTTTTTTTTCTCTGTTTGGGTTTTCAAACATAATGCAATATCTTTTGCATACGAAGCCCGTTTGACGAAGTAAATATATAGATGAAATCAGGAAGATGAGACAGATGCAATGGCGTTGGTTTCGTCGGATTCTGAGCACTTTCATTTTGAGCCTTTTTTAGCCTTGTCAGGCTTCTGGTTCTGATTCTGGATCACACCTCCCCACTAAAAGACCTTTTGGTCCCCAAAAGGTTACTGACCAGTCAACAAGCTCGGGATAGGCCACCCGGCTTGTCCTTTGTCTCTAAACTCTGTCCTGTGCACCTGTCTGATCAAGATCAACTGTAACACAATCATGACAACTGACACTATATTGTTAGCCATTTGAACCCTGTTACATCTTACTGAAGCCACTATCATCCATGTAGAAAACATTACTAATGACATCATCAAAAAGATGACTGCAAATGAGCTGATATACTTGAAATATTTGCACGACATGAGCTTATCTTGAAGCAACTTATGATTGATTTTCCATTCAACAATCATTTCTTGTTCTTGCTTAAGATCGATTGCTTCATTTGAAACAATTATTGGTTTGTTGCTTGCTTGCACTACCTTCTTTAATTGTTCCATTGTTTGAAGTGTTTTATTTGATTTAACATGATGAGCATGAACCACATAATCTTGACCTGCTTTGGTGAACTGATATTGATTCTTTGTTCTGTAGAAGATTGCTTTACGATCATATAAATATGGACTACCTAAGACCATTCCACATTCTCTTAACACCACTACATCACATGTTGCTTCGGCCACATACTTAGATGAAATTGCAAATTTGATTATGCACTGCTTTGTTATGTGCATTTGATGATGATTGCTTATCCATTTAAGTGTGTAAGGCTTATGATGTACTTGTGTTTTTAACCCCAATTGATTAACCAATTCTTTTGAGATTAGATTAGATTGAGATCCACTGTTGATTAATGTGTCTATCTTAGTGTGTCGCATGATTACCCTTATATGAAACAAGTTGCTTCTACAATCAATGCCTTCACCAATTTTAGCTGTCATACCAACCAATGAGATCTTTGATTCATCACCTGAATCTGATCCCAAGTCTGTGGGTTTTGTTGTCGTTTCCATTGTTTGCATTCCCTTATTTTCTTTGAACCACTTTGGCCTCTTCTCGGGATGCAACTGCCAACATCTGTCCTCATCATGTCCCTCTTTCTTGCAATTCTTGCAAGAGGGATTTCCTTCCTTCCTCGTCACTGCATTTTCATTCTTTCCATGCCTTTTCCTCTTGTCCTCTTTCCTTGAAGACGATGATTCCCCTGACACACTTTCTTTCCCTGCTTCAATATACGTAGCTTGAACAGAAACCTCATCAAGGTTAGTGGGTCCAAACATGAAAAAAATGCTTCTAGTATGCACAGGTAAACCTCCTATATACTTCATAAGAGTTTCTTGTGTTTATAAAGGGATATCTAACATTAATGCCATTTTTCGAAACCCATCGGTGTATTCTTGCACTGTTTGTCCTTTTCTTAGTTTTAAAGATTTCCATTCAATTAATGATTTTTCTTTATAACCCAAAGGATATATTTGTTTCCTAAGTGCARAAATGAAACTCTTCCATGATGGAAATACCTTACCCACTTGTTGTGTTCCATTTTGCAACTTGCTTTGCCACCATATGAGAGCTGTACCTRCAAGTCTCAAAGATGCCAACTTGATTTGTGTGGCCTCATCTTTGATCTGTTGCACACTGCAGTAAACCTCCATCTACCTAATCCAATTTTCAAGTTTTTCTGCATTTACTTCACCATCATATATGGGCAACTCAAATTTAACATCAAGTTTTAACAATGGCATTTCATTCTTATTCTTATGAACATTTTTCTTTCCATTAGATTTATAACTTGAACTTGAAGAAGAAGGAGAAGAAGGAGGTGATGATGGAGGTGAAGGAGGAATCTGAGGATGATACTCTTCCTCTTCACTTTTGCCCTTTGAAGATTCACCCAAAACTGGTCTCTTTCGTTCCAAGTAATCCTCGTACAAAACTTTCACCATCTCCAACATAGCAAGGAAAGTTTTCCGGAACTCTTTCTCATCCTGAGACAACCCTTCTTCCGATGCCATCTTCTCGCTGTAAGAAGATCTCTTTCTCAATCCCATTAATGGATTCTCTACAACAAGCTTTCCTTCACCACGTTGTAGCTTTTCCCTGGTTAACATGCAAAACTCAAATCCAAATGTCAACTAGCTCTGATACCACTTGATCCGTCAAGATCTTTTAATGACTGTGGTTGAGTTTTTAAATTGCATGTGTTAATTAACCATTTGAGAAGCTTAATGAAAGAATGAGGAAAGAAGAGGAATTATGACAGCCATATACACATATGTAGATCTGAAATGAAGTAATAAACAACAAACCATAACAAAAGAATTGATAACGGAGTTCGACACAATGTTGCCTACGTCTCCAGGCCTTTGTCTCTGTGGGGGAGGCTTCTTTATTTCTGTTCAAAGCTCAAAAAATATATCACAACAGTTCCAATTGGCTACAAGACTGATCTAGTCATGTTATTCCAGATCTATTGAACCCAGCAAAAGAAACGGCACGCAAAACGGATGACCGGAGCTCCCAGAAATGGCCCGCAAGCGTTTGCTCCTCAACAACTTCCCTGCATAAAAATGGCTTTGGCTTGGATTCCCTTCAGCATAACTCTGCTCTGACTGTCCTCCATGGCCTCAAACAGGCCTGGTTTTTATAGATCTGAAGTTGGTTATCCATCCCCAACTTCATCCCAAAATTTGGGCTCCAAAAATGCCCAATATCTCCCAAAAATGGATAAAATCCCCCATTAACAGGCATAAAAATCATAAAAAATAAAAACTATATAACAAAAAACCACTTTGCATATAAATTTGGGTGCGCGCCCCTAGTCACTTAGGCGCCTCCATGTGGCCAGGTGCTATCCCCGTGGTGCGCTAGCCCCCCTGTGTCTGAGCTGGCTCCTGGTCTTCGGGCGTGGATAGAACCGAGAGCTAAAAACAAACCCGAGCCCTAAGGGATAGGCCCCACAATGCTCGATGGTGGTTATATGATGGCGCGGGGTCCAAGGGCTGGCCCTTATCCAAACTCCCGCATATGGTACTTGCGCCCTCGGGTGTATGGGTGTTCACGACCTCGGTCGAAACCATGGGCTGGGGCTAAGCCCCAGCCCTTTCCGCCTCCAAATAAAGTTTCAACCAAACTTAAATACAATGTTTGCCGTATAGATATTAAGCACCACTAGTGGAGCGGGCAGTTAGCCCAGTCCTACTAGTCTGTATCTTGGAGGAGAAGGTCGAGGGTTCGACTCCGGTGGAGTCCATAAAATTTTACACTACGTCGGAGAGCCAACCAGAGGGTGCCATGTGGCAACCCATGACTGGGCCACGTGGCACCTTCCCATTAGCCGAATACGATGCCACTTGTCGAGCATCGGATGGTCCATGTATCTACCATGTACCTTGTTACCGTACCTACCCAGTCAGCCCGCTGACGTCATCCCATGCCACGTCAGCCTGTGCCACGTGTCACCCTTATAGTGGTGACACGTGTCACCCTTTGACTGGTCCAACTGTACCTGTTGTATGCCCCATCACCTGCCACGTGTTGTCACCAGAAGCTACCACATCAGTTGTACGGCTGTACGACCTGTACAGTCAGCTTGCCACGTGGCACTGTACGGACTGTACAGTCACTCACTTTTTTTACCTGTTTGGGTTTTCGAACATAATGCGATATCTTTCACATACGAAGCCCATTTGACGAAGTAAATATATGGCCAGAATCAGGAAGACGAGACGGACGCAATGGCATTGGTTTCGTCAGATTCCGAGCACTTTCATTTTTGAGCCTTTTTGAGCCCTGTCAGGCTCCTGGATCCGATTCTGGATCAAGAGTCCACTCGAAACGTTGGACGTTTCAAATTCCTTACAGAGTTAAAATCCAAAAATCCAAATAGCATCACAAATTATTTCACAAGACGAGCTTTTTGATGTTTTCTACCCCTATATATACTAATTCTATCTCTTTGAGAACATTATAGGGGAAGAAATTTCTAGATGTAGAACCTTCTAGTAAGTCTTCTTACATTAGACCTGTTCACATTATTTTATAGGCCTTATTTGCTAATGATGGTCTATCTACTTGAGTGGTTAGGCAGGTTAGGACCCTAACAAAAAACGTGTTTCTCATCTATTAAAATTATGTAGAGTGCGTACTCATTGGATGCATAATTTATTTCTACATCCAACAAGTGCCTACACTTGAAATTCGAGTAAACCTATATGGAGATAAGTAAAAAATATGATTAAAAAAAGTAGTTTTTTTCTTTCCCTTTGAAAATTCATAACTCTTATTTTATTATTTTAACTATTATTTTATTATTTTCCTTAGGAGGCCCATTTTAGACCTCAAATTTTCCCTAATGAAAATCTATGATTATGAATAGAGGTCAGTGGATCAAAGACTTCAAATGTTTCCATTTTACCTTGAGTGTCCTTGGTATAAGGATATATATTTGAGAGTGCAAGTCTTCACAGTTAAACATAATGTAAAAAGTATTTATGGATGAGCAATGTGTACTTGGTTTTCAAAACGTCCAATATTTTGAGTGGACACTCCACCCATCATCAGGGATAACAAAAAGCTCATTTGTATGAAATCAGTGTTGATGTTTTGTATTTAATGAATTGAATGGGAAGATGACCGTTGAGAAGGAGTTAAGTAAGGAATTAAATAATAAAGTTTAAAATGGTCGTTGAGATTAAATAAAGAATAAGATGATCTTTTGTGAAATATTAATAAATGGCTAAGATTTGTTAAGGATGAAAAAGTATTAAAAAAGTGGATATGAATTAATAAAAAATAATGAGGAAATGATGAGCTAGGATTAGATAAATTAAGGAAGAAAGTGTTGATTGAAAATTGTAATATAATAATGGGAAATGGTCAAGAATTGGATGGTGATGGCGTAGGTAAACATGGAAGGATGATACTGTAATATAATTTATTAATATGTGATGAAGGATATGAAAATGAATGAGTGTTGTAACATTACTAATATGAGAGTGAAGGAAGTAATGACGAGCTTGTATTACTTAATTTAAGAGCTTGAATTACTTAATTTAAGAAAGAAAATGATAATATTATTATAATGCAATAATGTGAAAAAACCAATGAAGACAATCATGAAGGCATGATAATAATGAAAATGTGGGGGAATGCTTAGAAGATAATACTATACTAAATTGTATTAATAAAATTTAATGTAATAATGGATGTGTAAACGAAATAATGATATAAAAATAAATAAATTAATTAGTTAAATAAAACTACAGTAAATAAAGAGAGAAGAGGGGGATTTAGCGTGATGAGAAAATTAAGATGAAAAACTCCAAACGAATGTTGGAGGAGCTTGTATTAGTCATATTAAGAAAGGAAAATATGCGTAGATTAGAACATCAGGATATGAAGTTAATGAAATGAAGAAAAAGATAATAAGGGAAATGGAAATGAATTATAATTAAGTATAAAAATGTAAAAACCTAGATCAACTGAGGAGAGTAGAAATATAAAGAATCAAGGGTGGAGGGGGCAGAAGGAGAGAGTATCGGGAAGGATGTGGAATTCCAAAATGAAGGCCTATTGATCAAGGTGGTGAATAGCGGGTTTCCAAGAATGGCTATTTGTAGCCATATTCCCGATTAAAATTATTATGACGTTTTTCTATTTCAAGAGCTTTCCAAAAAATCTGAGTGGTGTAGTGAGGGGTTGAAGCCAAAATTCAAAGAAAATGAGATTGTTAGATTTGGAGGAATGTTCGGTAATAGTTGTTTTGGAGGTTTGGTTGTGGGTTGTATCAACTATATGTTCTTTGAGATGGGATTTGAAGGATCTATCAATTTGGTCTATGTATGATTTTCCAAGAGAGAAAGGGATTTGGTAAACTCTCGGGCTGAGCATTGGGTCAGATTTGTCTTTAGTAGTTCTAAAGAGTTGCTTGAGGGTTTTGTGTGGTTTGAACATAGTTTTGATATTCTTTTTGGCCATGAGATTTTAGATCATATCAATGGTCCCTTGGATGTAGGGCAAGGAGATGAGAGCACATGGAGGGCGAGAGGGAGAGGAGGGTGAATTTGGTTTAGGTTTGTTAGCAAAGTGAAAGGCTTGGTTGATCTAAGAGAGAGAGTAACCATTAGATAGGAGGACTCTAATTAGGTGGTATTTTTATTCTACGAGGAATTAGGGGACATAAATGCAGAGGGCACAAGTATCCATGGTTTTAAGGACAACATATTTTTGGGCAGGATGGTGGTGGGAACTAGAGTTAAGGTATATATTAGTGTGGTTCTTCTTTTTGTACACTTGGTGGGTAAGGGAACCATCAAGAAGTCGAAAACAAAGAAATCCAAAAAGAGAAGGGAGTTGTCCTTTTGGGTTTCCATAGTGAATTGGATGTTAGGGGAAAGGCTATTGAGGTGGTTAAAAAAAGAGACAAGTTTGGAGTGGCCATGAGTCCAGATAACATAACTGTTGTCTACAAACCTAAACCATCATTTGGGTTTGAGATGAAAGTTGTTGAAGGCTGAAGATTCAAAATGATCAATGAATATGCTGGTAAAAACATGCAATAAAAATGACCCCATGGTTTTCCCTTTTGTTTGTTCATAGAACACCTTTAAAGGTGAAGAAAGTGGATGCTAGACAAATTTTGATGAGTTTTAAGGTTTCAGGATCAACAAGTTTGGAAACCAGGGTTAGGGCTTCAGAAATAATGATTTTGGTAAATAAGGAGACGAAATCAAAGCCTACCATAAGGTTTTGGTCATCAAGGTGAAGATGTCGAGTTTTGTGAATGAAGTCTGTAGAATATTTGATAAAAGAGGAGGTTTTTTTGACAAATCCTTGAAGCTTGTCAACAAGGTATTGAGCTAGGGCATGAGTGGGGGATCCAATGGTGCTTACAATAGGTCGTAGATGGATGTTTGCTTTATTTATTTTAGGTTGACCATAGATCCTCAAGATTTGGGGGTTATGAGGAATTAGATGCTTTTGGATGTGAGGATCGATGGAGGAAGATTTGATGGCTTTGGTGACCATGTTGGTGATGGAATTGATGGGGTTTTTGGGAATAGGTTTGTAAGTGGAGGAAGAAAGGAGGCCAAGAATTTTGAACTCATAGTCGTAGGTGTTCATAATAAATTAATCATTTTCTTTATCTGCTTTGAGTATAATGATGTCAAGGTTGTCATTAAGCTGACGAATATAAACAAGTTATTCTTTAGGCCAGTTGAATTTAGGTGGTTTTGATCTGAGCTTAGGAGCGGAATGAACTGATTAACAGACTGAATACAATAAACACAAAGATATGAATAACAACACAGATATCCAGTGAATAATATCTTCTATTGAATAAATGAAATAGGTCGAAACTGTAAAACTATAGAACTTAAACACCTGCTTGAATTGTTGTAGCTATCTCTGAGAAGAGATGTGGCTACTACGTGCATTCGTATGAGAATAATGATTACAATGAGGCTCCAGAGGCCTTTTTAACATTACTCATGAATGTAAAAACCCTAGACATTCAAAAACCTAACCCTCGGAGATGAAATTCCAAACGTTATGTGGGCCCCTATGGGTAAGTTGGTACCTCAACTTTCCAGGGTCGTAACTTTTACATACAACCTTTGTTTTAGGTATGTGACAACCCTTTGGAAAGGTCTTTCAGATAACTACAGATTGTACTGTCAAAGTTTGAATTTGTCTACAGTTTTATTGCGGAGAGCCCAAAAAACATTGTTTAGGCCCCAAAACGACCCTGGAAGTACAACAAGATGTGTTGACATGAAAACATACAAAATAAGCCAGTTGGATTAAGTGGGAGGCCACCAGTATCCACCTAAAATATGTGTAGGGCTTCAAACAACCTCGGAAGTCTAGAACCCACAATTACAAAGAAGTACAGAAGAACGTGTTGAACTAAAAACTATCAAGAGGAGCCAGTTGGAATAGGTGGGTGGGCACTGTTGGGTATGTGTTATATTCTTTGCATGAGTACTAGAGTCTACATTGAGCCAGGAGTGCAGGGGAGAAACAACCCCCCGTGCGAGGGTTCGAGGGCAATGCCCTTGAGAAAAAAAAAATCCTTAGGAAATGTGTCACATTTTTGCCTCATTTTTCATGTTGCCTTGATTTTCGCATCCATTGTTGAGAGGTTTTTCGGCACATGGTTTTTTTGCCGATGGTTTTCTATTTCTGGTTAAGGAACTAGGGTTGTTGACTAATCCAGTTCATCGGGTTAGGGTTTTGGATGTCGTTGGCTCCTATATGTATATTGTATTGTAAACAATGTATTACAATGAATGAATATAGAATATGTTGGTTTTCCAGGTTTGGGTTTCAAGGGGAAAAATCTATGTGTAATGTTTGTATTTTCCATTGTATATTTTATGTCCTTTTACTAAAAATTTGTTTGCAGTAAATATTGCACAAGGTTAAAATCTACAGCCACCAATATCCACTTGGTTCAGTCCTCCCCCCTTAGGAATCAATGGTCTCCATTTCATTGAGTTCCCCCATCAGGTGAGGAAACTTATGTTGAATTTGGCCCCGAGTTAGCCACTTTCCTTGGTGGAGGATTTTCCATGCCTTGATAACCCGATAAAGTTGGATCCTATGTTGGAGAGTGCCCTTGACCTTTTTTTCCACTATCCAATGAGTGGATTCTTGTTCTATCCAGTTAGGGTTGATCTCTATTGGTGTCAGTTGTTTTATGATCTCTGAGGTGTCCAATAATGGTGGAAAATATGGCCGAAGGAGGTCCACATTGAACACTGGGTGCAAGCCAAGGAAGGGTGGAGTGTTGATCTCAAAATCATTGTTACCCACAACCTTGGTGATGGAATAAGGCCCACAACAAAGTGGGCAGAGCTTCTGATGGGCCCCTATAAGACGCTCCTTCTGCAAATGTAACGAGACCTTGTCTCCAACTTGAAACTGGTGCGGTACCTTGTGTTGATCATGGCGTTGCTTGTATTTAGCATTAGATTTCTGCAAAATCTCATGTACTTAGCATTAGATTTCTGCAAAATCCCCTCAATGAATCTGGTGGCTTTGTTGGTCTCAGGCTGAACATGGGAAGAATATGTCTATGTGGTTTCAAGAGGTAGTGCAACATCAATGGGACTGAAGGGTTGGAATCTTAGTCCCACCTGAAATGGGCTATGGTCGGTAGAGCTATGGAGATCCATGTTGTAACTGTGTTGAACATAGGGGATACTCTCATCCCATGTACGTAGATGCTTAGAGTTGTACATGCGTAGGATGTGCACAATCATCTAATTGACGACCTCTGTTTGACCATCTGTTTGGGGGCGGAAAGAAGTGAATTTAGTGAGCTTGGTGTCCAATAGTGATCAAAGACTCAACCAAAATGTGATGAGGAACTTATTTTCCCAGTCAGAGATGATGGTATATGGTATCCCAAAATGGACCCACACATGTTTGAAGAAGAGCTTGGCAGTATCTGTCATTGTGATGTTCTTCTTGCAGGCTGTGAGGATGGCCATCTTTGAAAACCGATCAACAACAAAAAATACACAATAATTGCCTTTCTTAGTGGATGGAAGGCCAGACATGTAATCCAACAAGGTGGATACCCAAGGATTCTTGGGGGTAGGAAGAGGGGTGTATAAGCCTTGCTTCTTGATGGTTGGCTTGGAAATGGCACAAGAATTGCAAGATCTGATATACTTGCTGATGTCTTGTTGAAGTTTTGGCCAATAAAAATGTTTCTGGAGAACGACCACAATTTTCTCCACGCTAAAATTTCCTTCCATCCGACTGTAGTGGGCTTCCCAAATTAGCTTTGCACTCTCTCTTGCAGGAACATAGAGATGGCCCAAATAGCATAACATCACATCATGAATGTGAAAATCGGTGACAGTTGCACATGTACACAAGAGATGATAGGTGGTGGCGAAGTTTGGATCTTGCTGATAAAGTTGGGGCCACCCAGATGCGTCATGTCCACAAGAATGGAGAACAGTGGTGAGTGAAGCCATGGGAAGTCGACTGAGGCAGTCCATAACACTATTTGTGGTCCCTGTCTTATACTTGATGTTGAGATGGAACTTCTATAGTTAGGTGGACCACTTATGATGGTGATCGTTCTGCAACTTCCCCTGTGTCTGTATGAACTGCAGAGGCTTGTGATCAATGTGGATGATCGTCTCCTTTCCCATTATGTAATGTTTCCATTGACGACCGTATTGTACAATGGAATACATTTCCTTGTCATAGGTGGGGTATTTCCGGATAGTATCTGAGAGTGTCTCACTATGGTATGCCACTGGATGACCGTGTTGAGTGATAATTGTTCCTACAACATAGTCAGATGCATCAATATCAATCTTGAATAGTTGTTGCAGATCGAGAAAGGAGAGTACTAGAGTTGAGCACAAGAGATGCTTTAGATCATCAACTGCTCTTTGTTGTTTCTTCCCCCACACGAACGTTTCCCTGCCATGACCCTTGGTCACGTGGCTGAGGGCCCATGCAATATGTGAGAAAATCCAAAGATTGATTAGTGTGGTAGAGGCTGGCTAGTAATAGGTGACTTGGATCTTATCAGGATCCACATGTGCTCCATGCTCATCAACAATGTAGCCCAAGTATTTTTTCCAAGTCGGCATATAGCTTGTGCTGCCACAGAGTGATCAAAACCTGTTGAATATGTCACATGTGCTCCTCCCAAGTTCTGTTGAAGATGAGGATGTCATCCAAATATACCACCACACAAGAGTTGGTGAAGGGTATCAATACATCATCGATCAACCTCATGAAAGTGGTTGGTGCATTTGTTAATCCAAAGGGCATGAACAACCATTCAAAGAGACGTTCTTTATATTTGAAAGTTTTCTTCTGTTGGAACATATACATTTTTTTAAACTTTAGACTTAGATAATTTTCATTCTTATTTAAATAAGGAAAAACATGCGCTTGAATATCACCATTGATGAAAGCCTTCCGTTTAATCCAACGATCTGAAATCCTTAAAAGTTATGGAGCCGGCCACTCGTTAAAAGGTCAAATCACTAAAGGCTACCTTTGAAATGTCAGGTTTGGGGTTTCGCGATACTAACAATCCAACATGTAAGAAATCCAAAGTCCCGATATACGAAATCGTGAAACTGTCTTAATATTTAAAACTATGTTAATTAAAGGATTAAAAACAATGAATGTTAATTAATTATATCGCGATTTCGTGATTCGGGGATCCTTCCTCG
This sequence comes from Picea engelmannii, assembly GCA_009831015.1. Lineage (NCBI taxonomy): Eukaryota > Viridiplantae > Streptophyta > Pinopsida > Pinales > Pinaceae > Picea > Picea engelmannii. Next base: position 57,426 of record ML777151.1, read on the forward strand.
AGCGACCACCAAAAGTCCCGATATACGAAATCGTGAAACCCTTGAAGTTAATCGCGATTATTTAAAAAGTTAAACATGATTAATATTAATTAATCAATCGCGATTTCACGTTTCAGAGATCATAGCTTGAACTAATATGGGATAACCCGAGGTCCAAAAACTCGAAATGGATTAAGGTTAAACATGATTAATTAACAGGATAAACTTGATTTATTAACACATTAAACAATCTTATCTCCTGTTAAGTTTACGTTGATTTGCAATGCGAGTAAATTCAAATTTTATCTATGCTTTTCTCGATCATGAAACATCGACCATTAATGGCATTAATAGTTGATCTAGGGAAATGATTTCAAATAAGATCATGCTTTATTGCCCCAAATCTTTTTATTAAGGGAATTAAACGCATTGTCAGTGAAGGTATACGCAAATTGATGCGCTTAAGGAAAAGAAGATTTTTTCATTTTTGAATTACATTCCCGTTTTCACAGAGATGGCTTAGCAAAATAATCAATCTTTGCATTTTCTGTGACAGATAAGAGAACTCTGAGACCTGATACCATGGCTCCATGAAATGCAAGCGAAACGTTTCATATTTCATATTCTGTAAATTTACTATTTTTAGAAATAGAAGAATTCCAACCGCTTAAGGTTGAGAACTTTTGTATAAATACATATTTCAAAGAATGAAAACAAGTTGTTTCTTTCCATATTGTAACTGAGAGAACTCATCCTTTGTGAGTATTAATACAAGTGCAGACAAGGATTCCAAATTTTGTGTTGTTTGAGTTATGTGCCCTCTTTGTGTTTCATATCTTATGTTCTCTTTAAGTTACTCCTGAACAAGTGAATGATTACAATTTAGTACAACATCTACTGTGATTACATTTCATTTAGTATTTGATTAGCAAGGAATTTTTCCTCTGTATTTGCTATCAACAAATACAAGACCTGCCTATTATTTGGATCACTATATCTTATATCCTTTCAGGAATGCATTCTACATTTTATTATACTATAAACAAGGTAAGACTCTTATGGCATTGATGCCTTAGTTTGTTTTATAGTTTTGTAATTTTTTTTTCCTCTCTCAATTTGATAGATTGACTCAAACGACAAAATACAGGCTCTTTTTTGTTCAGATATTAATTTCATTTGAGAATTTAACTATTACACAACTAACAAAATAAAAATCACCTTTAAAACCAAATTTCCTTAATTCCTGATGCCTGACATTATTCTTTGAGCCTTAAGTTTAATTTCAGGAACAACATCATTTTGGCGTCGTTGTCAGGGACAGAGAAATGAAGCTATTTTTCCCTGGGAGAATGACATGGTAAGTTTCTTTATTTGATAGTGAACAAAGATAGAATATAGTATTAAGGCTAATTTAAATTTTTCACTTGATGACTCCACCACTAATAAACTGGCATTCAGTCAAAGGAATACCAGAAAAAATCTGGACGATAAGCAGACCACGCCCGTATCCGACCCTGAATTTTTTTTAAAACCAAGGGGATACCTGAAGCAAACCACTGCATCTACAAGTAAGGTTTATCAACCCAAACCCACACAGTCTAATGCTAAGGTTCTACCTGAATAGTTAATTTTGTAAGAAGGTTCCACCCAAATCCATTTCAGAGAAACTTCGACTGATAGAATCGAAGCCGAATTCATAGACCCCAAGTTGGTTTTACCCGAAGTAAAAAGTGAGATCGATTCAATTGCCTCCTTTGCTAATAAAGGAAAAATACCCATGTCGATACCTACTTTAATTGATATTCCATTAGTCCCCGAAATAAAATTTCCAGCTTCCCGAAGTTTCGAAGAATATATCTTACCCTCTGATTCAACCCCTGTAGATTCTCCCATTTATATATCCTGCAAGTCTAAAGAACCTAGACCTCGTCTCTCTTTTCCCCACTTTTTCGATTTTCTGTCTCCTGGCAATTAGTTCCCAGAACCCCTTTTGCTACATCCCAAAGTAGCCCAAAGGTCACTACACATATTTGAAAATAATCTCTATAATATCCAAGTTTCATCCCCTATATTATCAATGGTTGTTGCCGGAGGAGGTGGTGTCGGAGGTGGAGGAGGATTTGGTGCTGGAGGGGGAGGAGGAGGCGATCAAGGACCACCCCCACCTCCTATAAGTTTTGCTAAAGTAGCCGCTAGGTATGCTCCTTTAGTCCTCCCAGTTCCTCTCCACGATTTACCCGAAAACTATATGAAAAACCTGTCAAAGTTCACAAGAAAGGGAGACTTAACAGCCACTGAACACATAAAGTTTTTCGATCAATTTGCCGATATCCTTGGCCTTGAGCATGAGGATGTTTATTAAAGACTCCTAGTTCAAACTTTCGAAGGACAGGTGAAAACCTAGTTCCGAGGGCTACCAACAGGTTCTATAAGAACATACGACAAGTTAGAAAACGCTTTTCTCAAACAATGGGGAGAGAGGAAGGATCACCTTTATTATTTAACCGAGTTCGGAGCTGTAAGAAAGAAAAATTTAGAAATAGTTCTCGAATTCACTCAGAGATTTAATAAATTGTATAACAAAATTCCAGTTGAGGTTAAACCTTCCCAACCTATAGCGAAGGTGACTTTCATCGAGGCTTTTGAGCCTGAATTTTCCTTACTGTTGAGAGAAAGGAGATCTACAGACCTCACAAGAATGCAAGATGATTCTATAGAAATCAAATCAAATATGATGGCATCAGGAAAATTGAAAGCTAAAGTTGAAACGGGAAATAAATAAACCAGACGATTCAGAGAACAAGTAGGACCTTCCGGAGCTGGGAGGTCTGCGGAAGACAAAATGGATGACATGGAAAAAATAATTAAAGAATTATCAAACAAAATCTCGAGGATGGAACTGGACCAATATAAAACAAATTAGTTCACTAGAAAATATTTCAGAAGAAATCCTAACACTCAAGCGCAACAAAGACAGATCAAAAATGAAGATCAAAAGATTCAGACCCCCTTTAAAAATGAAAATTTTATAGGAGGAGATGACATGCGAAACTTCGAGGAGTTAGAAGAAGACATGAATAATCTTAGCGATGATGATCATGAACCTCATTTGATGAGGCAAGATTATGAAAGGTATTTAGGCGCAAAATACTTCTTTAATGATGGTAGCATAAATATTATAGAATATTCTACTTATCAAGGAATCGTTGATAATATAATGGTCAAGCTTCAACAGAAGTATAATTTAAGGCCTAGAGACAAAAATGCCACAATTGCCCAACCAAAGAAGATCTTGGCGAGAAGTAAAACGAGTGAGGAAAATAAATCATCAATTGAAACACAGGTTGCCAAGATGAAATCAGCTGAAACACAGACTGCCAAAACAAAAGTAGCCGAAATGGAGACTACCAACACGAGAACAACTGAAACGAAAGTGACACAAACTAACAGATTAGATAAAAAGGAGATAGAAATCCCAGCCAGAGAAGCCGAAATCACAACGAGGAGTTTCAATATAGAAAATGAAATTAATAAAATCAAGATCCATGTACCTCTGGTTGAATTGGCAAAAAACCCTACATATAGAAAACAAATTGCCAAAATGATCAATTTCTCAGATATTGAAAGTCAGGCGGATGTTATAAATTTAGAAGATGATAAACTGACTATAATGTTTGGTTTTCATTTTGAGAATGCAAGAGATTATGTCACTCCTTTGTATATTACACTGACTGTGCATTATCATCTGCTCCATAATTGTTTGTTAGATTCTGGAGCCTCCCACAATGTGATGCCCAAAGTTATTATGGAAAAACTAGTCCTCGAAATTACCAGACCATACAGAGATTTGTATTCTTTTGATTCGAGAAAAGTTAAATTTATGGGTATGATTAAATATTTAGTGGTTAATCTTGCATAGATTCCAGTGAAAAGTATTATGATGGATGTGGTTGTTGTTGATATCCCTGCAAAGTATGGTATGTTGTTATCTAGGTCTTGGGGCACCAAACTTGGAGGATATATTCAACTCGACATGACGTACGCTACAATCCCAATCTTCGGCAGACAATTTACTCGCCTATACAAAGAAACAAGTTTGGCATATACTGTAAGTGACCCGCATAATCTGAATAATTACCCTGCATATGTCGTCGATCAAGATTTAGGAAACTATATATTATCTCTTGATGATGATTTAGATGAATGTATAGAAGAAAATTGTATAGAAAAAGAAAAGATAGAAAAAACAAATAAAAACGTAAATAGTGTTGGAGTTCGGAAAATGTATTTCGATGGTGCTTCATCTTGTGAAGGAGAAGGAGCTGGAGTGTTATTTGTGGAACTCGAAGACAAGTTCATTATTCCCTTTTCCTACAGATTACATTGGGACATCGATTATACTAATAATGTACGCGAATATGAAGCCCTGGTTTTAGGATTAGAAGCTGCCAGAAAGTTAAAGATTGAAAATCTGGTAGTTTATGGTGATGCAGAATTGATCGTGAAACAGATAAAGCAATAGTACCAGGCCAAACACCAAAGGTTGATGTCCTACAGAAATTGTGCCTTGGATCTGATTGAGAATTTTTTCTCATCATTTAATATCCACCATATTCCCAGAATGGATAATCAATGGACAGATTCATTGGCCAAAGCAGCCGCAACGTTTGTACCTCCTACTGTCCTCAAACTAAAGTATCACATAGAAATGAGGCACACACCCTCCATACCAAATAATGTTCAACACTGGCAAGTCTTCGAAGATGATGAGCAAATCAGGCAATTCCTAGAAATGGTGGACGAATTTTCTGAAATGCATATTGATCAGGAAAATCAGAATGACCCTACTTGGATTATGCAGGAAGGTGAATATCCCCAGGAGTTGTAGGATAAGATCACTAATCATCGCATGTTGGTACTGAAAAATAATCAGATTCCCAAAGGCCTATTTCCTTTGGAAATATTATTCGATCATGATGATATTCCCTTAAAGTCTACTTTGAAACCTCATCCTGAAGAGGTTGAAGATTGTAACATAGGCACTAAGGAAACTCCTAATATCGTAAATATATCTAAATACCTTCCCCTTGAAATGAAAGGAAAATATGTTGAGTTACTCAAGCAATACAAGGATGTTTTTGCCTGGTCTTATGATGAATTAAGAACTTATGACACCACCGTAATTGAACAAAAAATCCCCTTAAAACAGGGTGTTAAACCTTTCAGGAAGAAGCTCAAACAGTTAAACCCCATACTACTGCATGTGATAGAAAAGGAATTGAAAAATCTCCTAGATGCGAATATCATTGTTCCACTCAGGTATTTCGAGTGGGTGGCCAATTTAGTTTCGGCCAGGAAGAAAAACGGTGAAATCATATTGTGTGTAGATTTTAGAGATTTAAACAGATCATCTCTCAAGGATAATTATCCACTACCTAAAATGGATCACATATTGGAAAAAATGGTCAGAGAAAATAGAATGTCTATGATTGACGACTTCTCAGGTTATAATCAAATTGTATTCCATGAGGATAATAAGGAAAAAACCGCATTCATCACTCCATGGGGTACCTTCATGTATGACAAGATTCCATTCGGACTGATGAACGCAGGAGCCACGTTCCAACGAGCTATGGACATCGTCTTTGTTGATGAAGGAGATAAGTTCGCAGTGATTTATCTTGATGATCTAACAGTATTTTCTAAATCTGATGCAGAGCACTTGGTGCACCTCAAACAAACGTTTGAGAAATGTTGAAAATTTGGTTTGTCTCTGAGTCCCAAGAAATCTCATTTTTCTATGCAGAAAGGTAAACTCTTGGGACACATAGTATCCAGAGATAGAATTAAAATCGACCCGAAAAGGGTTGAAGCTATAGATATAATAAATATTCCTAGGAATAGAAAAGAGATTCAATCATTTTTAGAAAAAACTATTTTTTTAAGAAGATTTATCCCAAACTTCCCTGAAATTGTAAAATTGATTACAAATATGCTCCAGAAGGACAACATAGTTAAATGGACGACCGAATCCAAAGTGTCATTCGAATGTATCAAGAAAGTTATAGGTGAAGCACCAGTGCTGGCCAATCCAAATTATACAAAGGAATTCTTGATTTTCTCATTTACCTCCGAACACACGATCGCGGTCATGCTCTTACAAAAGAACGATGAAGGTTTTGAGCAACCAATAACATTCTTTAGTAAAAGTCTCAGATATGATAAACTAAGATATGATATATTAGAAAAACAAGCATATGCAATGGTGAAATCTCTCAAAGCTTTTAGAACTTATGTGCTCCATTCGAAGGTAATCGCCTATGTACCAACCAATGCTGTCAAGGACATATTAGTTCAGCCAGATAGTGATGGAAAAAGAGGCAGATGGTTAGCTAAGATTCAAGAATTTGACCTAGAATTAAAACCAACCAAACTGGTCAAAGGTCAGGGTTTGGCTAAATTACTAGCCGAATCAAATTTCCAGGAACTTGGGGTAAATCATTTACAATCCTACGAAGAGATTCTATATATTGAAGAGTGCTATGACCCGATACCTATGACTCAAATACAAGAGAAATTATCTTCTTCATCTTGGTATAAAGACATAGTTTCCTACCTTCTCACTCTGTAGTGACTGAGCGGTATGCCTCGTTCCAAAGCTGGAACGTTGAAGTTGCACTCAGTAAAATATTGTATCATGGACAATCAACTATATTGGAAGGATCCTCTGGGTTTCTTACTAATCTTTCTAGTAGAATCCGAAACAGAGAGGGTAATAAACGAATTCCACGAAGGAGTGTGTGGAGGGAATCATGCATGGAGAGAAATGACATATAAAATCCTGAGAGCTGGATATTATTGGCCGAACTATTTACTAATGTGAATGCTAAAGTCAGAGCCTGTAACCCCTGTCAACTATTTCCAGGCAAGCAAGAGATTCTCGCACTACCTTTGGTCTGAGTCAAAACATAAGCTCTGTTTCAACAATGGGGTCTATATTTCATCAGTGAAATACATCCACATTCAAGTGCACAACATAAGTGGATTTTGACCACTACTGAATATTTCACCAAATGGGTAGAAGCTATTTCTGACGCAAAACACAACATATACAGTGGTGATCGATTTCTTGGAAGAAAACATTTTGTCGAGATTTGGTCGTCCTCGAAAGATAGTTATTGATGATGCCCAAGATTTCAAGTCCATGGATTTGGTAAGTTTCTATCAGAAGTAAAACATTGTACTAGCTCATTCCATAACCTATTATCCTCAGGGGAATTGGTTAGCCGAATCCTCGAACAAGTGTCTAATCACCATAATTAAAAAAGTGTTGACTGAAAATAAGAAAGCCTGGCATGTACATTTGAAATATGTTTTTTGGGATAATTGGATAGGCACTAAGAGATCAATCAGAATCTCCCCTTTTCAAATGGTATACAATACCAACTTTGTTCTCTCCATCAATCTTGCTCTGCCCATAATGAAACTCTGGCAAGATGCCAAGGAAGAGCCAAATCACGTCACCAGGAGAATAAATCAATTGATTGAATTCCAACAAAATAGGGCCGAAGTAGATGAGAAGTTCCAGAAATATCAAGAGAACATGAAAGCCATGTTTGACCAGAAAGCTAAAGATAGGGAATTCCTTCCCGGTGACATGGTTTTAAAGTGGGATGCAAGGAAGGAAGACTCAGGAAAACATGAAAAATTCGACCATATCTGGTGTGGACCCTTCAATATCACAACTTCTGAAGGGAAGTATTCATTTTTATTGGAAAATCTGGATAGAAAAATCCTTAATGCCCCTATCAACGGGCGTTACCTAAATCATTTTATGCAATAAATGGTTTACAAACTCTCACTGTATATACCGGTTTGATTTCTTTACTTTGATTCACGATTTTTCATTTCTTTTGTAAGTTGCTAATTTCACTATAAATACAGACATGTTTGTTGTTTTCAAAAAGGAAAATAGGAAAAAAAAAAAACAGGTAATAGTTACTATTTCTTTTGAGAAGTATCTGACATCTCTCATGTTTATTTTTATCGCATGATACTGGTTGATAGTTGAAATATCAGAAAAATATTTCAGAATAGTGATATGCTCCCAAAACATGTGATAAATAAATAGTCATCTTAGTTGAAAATATGAAGAAATTTTAAGGTATGAGCTTCTAAAACCTACTGAACCAAGTTGATGTTTTCAGGGGAATATAGCTAAATCTAAAGGAAGTCGCATTCATAGAAATATTGTCACCTAATCAATGATAAGAGGAATATGAGAATTATAGACTAATCTTAAAAGTTTTCTTTGAAGTTTAATAATAAAAAATAATAATAATAATTAAATGAGAATTAAATAAAAATGAAATACAAATAAAAGAGCTTAAGGAAATACGAGAATCACTGAAAAGATTATGTGAGATTGATCTTGTTCGCAATATAATTTTCGAATACTCTTATTGTTCCAATCTTCCCATCTTAAATCTTTTGTTCCCTTTGGTTCTCATCTTTGCCCTTGGTATCGATAGAGAGAGGATTTCACCTTAACTCTGAAAACTCAGAAACATATCTCAAAGTAATGTTAGGAGAATATTTATACGCACCTCTCAATTTAACTGGAAGAAAGTATGTCTAGGTTGATCCTGACTACTTTATCCTTTATGACAGGTTCAAACTGATTGATTTCACTCAAGAAGATCTCCTGAAAAGTAAAAATCCCCCGTGAAAAAATTCCTTGTAGGCAAAGGTGTCTTGAAGGTCGGAAGGAAATTAACCCAGAGTAATCAAAGTGAGTTAAGAGACGTTTTTTGCTAAATTATAAGCAGATATCATCCCTGGTATATGACATGCAATTTTTTCCCCACAACTTCATGCTTAAAAGTGTATATATATATATATATATATATATATATATATATATAAGACAGATGGTGAAATGAAATTCATCTAAATGATTGCCCCCATCTAGTTCAAAAAATAGGTGATGAAAGGAAATTCATTAAATGATTGCTCTCATCTCAAGCATTTAAATGCAAGATTACACAATGAAGTGGTGAAAGGAAATTCAATCTAGGAATTAGATAACTTCACCGGGGCACTGAATAGGCTCGCTGGCAGTGAAACAATGTCTATGATATCTGCAAGGCTTTTATACATGTATTATAATGTACTCTGGTAGTTAGTCTTCCTCTCGACAAGATTTACATCCTAAGCCAACTAAGGACTCTGTAATTAAATCATTAAAATCACTTTTCCTTAACACGAATACGATCGAACAGAGTCTGATACATAGGTTAAGGTTGTTTTGATTATCTCAAGCAAATCTGAATACAGTTTTAGGAAAGAAAAATTTCAAATAGCCTAACTAAAAGTCATGATTTGATGTGTTTGAAGGTTTTCTAAGTTATGGTTGAAACCCTTTTCTTAGTGCGATCCTTTTCTGAAAAAGTTCCACAAAATGAAATAATGACTCCATTTACCCAATAAAGGCACTTGGTCTACTGTTCTTCACGACTCACAGGGAGATGCGATCCCTAGATGGACCCTATGTTGGAACATATATATTTTTCTAAACTTTAGACTTAGATAAGTTTCATTCTTGTTTAAATAAGGAAAGACGTGCACTTGAATATCACCATTGATGAAAGCCTTCTGTTTAATCCAACGATTTGAAATCCTTAAAATTTATGGAGTCGCCCACTCGTTAAAAGGTCAAATCAGTAAAGGATACCTTCGAAATGTCGGGTTTCGGGGTTTCACGTTACTAACAGTCCAACATGTAAGAACTCCAAAGTCCCGACATACGAAATCGCGAAACTGTCTTAAGCTTTAAAACTATGTTAATTAAATGATTAAAAACAATTAATGTTAATTAATTATATCGTGATTTTGCGATTCAGGGATCCTGACTGGAGCGACCACCAAAAGTCCCGATATACGAAATCGCGAAACCCTTGAAGTTAATCGCAATTATTTAAAAATTTAAACACGATTAATATTAATTAATCAATCATGATTTCACGTTTCAGAGATCATAGCTTGAACTAATATGGGATAACCCGGGGTCTGAAAACCCAAAATGGATTAAGGTTAAACATGATTAATTAACAAGATAAACGTGATTTATTAACACATTAAGAAATCTTATCTCCTGTTAAGTTTACGTTGATTTGCAATGCGGGTAAATTCAAATTTTATCTATGCTTTTCCTGATCACGAAACATCGACCATTAATGGCATTAATGGTTGATCTAGGGAAATGATTTCAAATAAGATCCTGCTTTATCGCCCCAAATATTTTTATTAAGGGAATTAAACACATTGTCAGTGAAGGTATACGCAAATTGATGTGCTTAAGGAAAAGAAGATTTTTTCATTTTTGAATTACATTCGTGTTTTTACAGAGATGGCTTAGCGAAATAATCAGTCTTCTACATTTTCTATGACAGATAAGAGAACTCTGAGACCTGATACCATACCTCCACGAAATGCAAGTGAAACGTTTCATATTTCATATTATGTAAATTTACTATTTTTAGAAATAGAAGAATTCCAACCGCTTAAGGTTGAGAACTTTTTGTATAAATACATATTTCAAAGAATGAAAACAGGTTGCTTCTTGCCATATTGTAACTGAGAAAACTCATCCTTTGTGAGTATTAATACAAGTGCGGACAAGGATTCCAAATTTTGTGTTGTTTGAGTTATATTCCCTCTTTGTGTTTCATATCTTATGTTCTCTTTAAGTTAATCCTGAACAAGTGAATGATTACAATTTAGTACAACATATACTGTGATTACATTTCATTTAGTATTTGATTAGCAAGTAGTTTTTCCTCTGTATTTTCTATCAACAAATACAAGATGTAGTGTACCAATTGCTCTGATACCAATTTGTAGTGTACCATTTTAAAGAACCAAGAGGATTAACGCGCTCTTGTAATATTCTGTACACTCTTTTAATAATAAACACAGGCCAATATAACTACATGCATTTAAGCACAATTAAACACATTTAAAATACATAGTGAAACATATCTCGTTACTTCTATAATCACACATTCCATAGCATGCAACAGTAATTCATTTACACAGCGGAAAACATGATACAAAATAGGACAATCATGTCAAATGTGTTAAAACATAACTCAGATTACTTATCTTTTATCTGCTGTAGCATTCACCAACCAAGTGCAGGCCTTCCACGAACCTCCCAGCCTTAGACCACATTGTTCATCAACTCAATAGTAGGTCACCCCCGAGCTGGGACCGAGCTCTACCCCAAGGCAAGGAATCTAGACTCAGGCTGAGGTTACAGGGAAGACAACACATACACATTCCACAGGAAGAATCTCTCCTAGGAATCTCCCACGCTCACTGCACACAGACCCTCATTCCCCACATGCATGTTCCACCCCAGGAGAGTGCACCTTCTCTGTCACTTAGACAGTCCTTCGGCTGCCAGTCTCCCTTACCTTGGGTTACAGGAACATACCGGACCGGAATTCTCTGGGCTCTATGGCAGCTACAAGGATTCCTTCCAGGAGTTCTCTTCTCCCTCTACGCACTCCCTCACCTGGAGGGGTCGCTCACAGGCCAACAAGCCTCACGCAGTCCAGTGTTGCGCAATCACATCAATCCACGGGAAAACACAGACAAGGCTTCCCAAAAAGGTTCGGCTGTCACAGGATAATCTCACAGAATGATTTTCGGAGCAGGCTTCATGCCCAAGCTAGCTCAATTTCCCCTACACTCGCAAGATGCTTCCACTCGCGTCCAACACAGGGAATTCTGGTTCAGGAATACGTTTCCGGGTTTACTAGACAGCCCCTGACTCACAGTTCTGGACAGGGTATTACATAGTTTTCCTCCGGAAAACACGGCTAACGGTTTCAGAGATGAATCTAGATATCCCCCCAGAGGTCGTACCTTCCACGCACAGAGATTCGGTTCCGAATGGAGGTGAGAGCCCAGTCTTGGCTCTGTTCAGGGTTTTTATTTGCATGCACCAGGGTTGACACTTGTCACCCTGGGAACTGCATGTTTTCCAACCGTACACCTTCCTCCCACCACTTGGGAACTCACGGATCCCTCCAAAGGAACTTAGGATAAAAGAATATGCACATGGCTCTTTTTGGAAATAATATTAAAATATTATTCCAAGCCTAAGCCCCCTAGGCTTAGCCCCTAGGCTCATTACTCAGCCCTTTTCCCACCTTTCAGCCCCTGATCCCTTGCCCAATCTGTGGACGCTCAGTCCCCCTTCACTCATTCATCGTGGTCGGTCTGCACCTGGCGGTGTTTATATTTTATTACATATTCTGCATACATACAAGTACAACAACAGGCTCCTGGCCTTCAACACTTAGGCTCCCTGGCCTAACAA
>ML777151.1:73296-108940 GCA_009831015.1 Picea engelmannii
TGGTGTACTGGTCCTTGTAGCTTCCAACAAGGTAGTATTGTTCTTTAATGGCATCCCGGAAGGAATCCCATGTAGGGGAAACCACAAATTTTGCAGATTCCTCTATGGCCCTTTGCTCAGAGTAAGTTTCCCATCAGTCCTTAACATGAGGGACAACCTTGAGGAGTGAAAAATTAATCTTTTCCCTATAAGAAAATTTGTGGACCGAAAAATACCCTTCGAGCATATTCAACCATTTATCTACAACATATGCATCTATCATCCCTCAAATAATGGAATATCAAAATTTACATGTACCTTGAAGGGGTTGCATGGCTTCTTGATGAAGATGCTTATTTTGTGGGCATCCACCGAATGATCTGCGCAAAATTGTCCATCATTTTGTTTCTTTGTTTTGAAAGGGATTCCTCGAGCAACATTTTAAAAGGATCTCTTGGTCCATCATATTTATTTTCATCTCCCATGGGTTTGTGTCAGACTCGGCACGACCAATCCTGCAACGACTCGATTTCTTCGAGTCCCAACTTCTTGTACCCATATCTTGTCGGGGACATGCACGAAGAAAAATAAATGAAGAGTAGACCGCTCTGATACCACTGATTCGAGATTAGGAGTGGAATCAACTGATTAACAAACTGAATATAATAAACACAAAGATATAAAGAAAAACATAGATATTCAGTGAACAATATCTTCTATTGAATAAATGAAATAGGTTGAAACTGCAAAAGTGCAGAACTGAAACACTTGCTCGAATGGTGGTAGCTATCTCTGAGAAGAGATGTGGCTCCTATGCACATCAATCTAAGAAGAATGATTACAATGAGGCTCCAGAGGCCTTTTTAACATTACTCATGAATTCCAAAACCCTAGACATCCAAAAATCTAACCCTAGGATATGAAACACCAAAAGTTATGTGGGCCCCTATGGGTAAGTTGGTACCTCAACTTCCCGAGGTCGTAACTTTTGCATACGACCTTCATTTTAGGCGTGTGATAGCCCATTGGAAAGGTATTTTCGAGAAATACATATTATTTCGTCAAACTCTAACTCCTTCTATAGTTTGATTGTGGCGAGCCAAAAAAAACACTGTTTAGGGCCCCAAAATAGCCCTAGAAGTACAACAAGATGTGATGACATGAAAACATACAAAATAAGCCAGTTGGATGAAGTAGGAGGCCACCAATATCTACCTGGAAGATGGCTTCAGAAAACCCCAAAAGTGTAGTACCCACAATTACAAAGAAGTAGAAAATAATGTGTTGAACTAAAAACTGTCAAGAGGAGCTAGTTGAAATAGGTGGTTGGCCACCAATATCCACTTGGATTAGGTTTAGACCGTTGGAGGATTCTTTCACACTCTTTCCTAATTTCTTCAGATTTGAGGGGGGGAAGGTGGCGGGTTTTGGATTCAAAAACCAAGTACACAATGTTGATCCAGAAATACTTTATATGGGATATATATTGTTTTTTTTAATTCTCAGTGCCCTCATAGCATAGATAAATCCCAAAGAAGAACATTCAATCTTAATGCTATTGAATATTTCATTTTAAGTAGAGAATTGTATTATAAGGATCTTGATATCCTATTTTTAGATGCATACTAAAGAAGGTTATTAGTTGCATGGTTAAATATCTATGCAATGGTGTATGTGGTAGACATTATGTAGTAGAGGCTACATCACACAAATATTCATGTTTGGATACTATTGTCCCACTTTATTTTATAAGGTGTATAGATTTGTTAGATCTTGTGTAGAATGTTAGAGATTGTTGGAAAATAGAAGATCCCTACCTTAACCTTAAGACTAGTCGAAGTTGAGGCATCATTTTTTATCTAGAATGGATCTCAGAGCCAAGATAGGGCTCAGAAAGGCCTAAAACTAAAAGTGCTCAGAATCTCTTCAAAATAGATGTGTGTGTAGTCCTCAATGTTACGACCCCAAAGCAACTTGGATGGGCTCAAATGGACGTCATATGACCAAGATATCATGATCTGTTCATTTAGCCAAATAGGAAAAACAAATGTTGACTGTGCAGTGCGTACAATGCTTACATGGAAGTTGATTGTACAGGCAGTACGGTCGTACAACTGACATGGAAGGGTGCATGGGCATTGATGTGGACAGGTACATGTGGACCAATCAGAGTGTGATAGGTGTCACCACTGCAAGGGTGACATGTGGCACGTCCGTACGACTAATGTGGGAGGGTCGTACAGTCATATGAGACGTGGTAGGTATAGTGGCATATGACTGGGTAGACACCTGGGTAGACATGTGGACGAATCGGCATTGGACATGTGGTGTACAAGGGGAGAATAACATGGTGCCACGTGGCCCATTCTTGGGCTGCCACGTGGCACCCCTCCATTGGTCACATTGTTTGGAAAAATTTATTTGGGTCTACAAGATTCAAACCTGTGACCTCTCATATGGGCTAGTGTCTTGGAAAGGTCGGGCTAGAGAGACCACCCACTCATGGTGGTCCTTGATTACTAAGGACTAAACATATTATTTAAAGTGACGTCTGGGTTCGGGTGGAGGAGAATAGGGTTTGGGCCTAGCCCACAACCCCGACACGAACATTCCATATGACTCGTTTACATATGTCCATAGACCAATAACTTAGCACAGGAGTTTGGTACACGGTCCAACACTCAGCCCCCAATTTCGGTGTATAGCATATGACCTGGCCTTTGTTATCATTTGCGCATGGTTATGGATATGCGCCAGCCCCCGAATCCCGGTTACATCACCATCACATATGGCCTGGGTCTTCGTCATATAGCGCAGAGTTATTAAAGGTTGGCGTCGGTTGACTGGGCTAGCCCACTGAGCAAGGTGCACAACTAGGGGGCCATGACCGAGGACTACAATAGTTTTAAGCACGTGGAAAGGTTAAGGTGTGGGCACATGGCCTTACAAGCGACGGAGGGCCGGATTTTGAGGGCCAGGAATCAAGGGCGCTAGCGTGCCAGACATCCCTTGGACACTTGGATGTGCGCAAGTGACTAGGAGCCCAAAGAAAGGGGGTTGTAACCTTAATATTTATCCAAAGTGGGTTTTTATACTATGTGTATGATTTTAAAATGGATTTTAAGCCTGTTTGAGGGGATTTAATCCATTTTTAGGGGATCTTGGGCCCTTTTTGAGGCCATATCTTGGGGAGAAGTTGGGAGGTGGTTACCAACTTTAGGCCTATATAAACCAGAGGCTCTTGAAGCCTTGGAAAGGGGATTCAAAGAAGATAAATGATGTTTAACTATTGAGGCAAAGTCATTTTTATGCAGGGAAGATATTGAGGAGTGCACCTTTGCGGGCCATTTATGGGAGCTTCGTTCATCTATTTTTAGTGTCATCGGTTTTGATGGGTTCTTGAGATCTGGTAGAACACGACCAACTCATTTTTTTAATCCATTGGTACTTTCATGATGTACATTTAAATCTTCGAACAAAAATAAGAAAGTATCACCCACTAAGACAAAGGCCCAGAGACGTAGGCGAGATTGCCGAACTTCGTTATCAACTTCTCTTGTTATGGTTTGTTGTTCTTCATGCTTATGTTTAGATATGTATATTTCTTAATGGCTATTATGTTTCTTCTATAATTATTCCTCTTTCATTAGTTTCCTAAATGGTAATTTAACTCCTACAAAATAACTCAACCATTGTCGTTTAAAATATCTTTTTGGATCAAGTGGTATCAGAGCTAGTTGATGGTTGGTTTTTGAGTTTGCATGTTTACCAGGGAAAATCTCATCTCAGTTGAGAAAATGGCATCTAAAGAGGGACTTTCTCAAGATGAGAAGGATATGCGAAAAAATCTATTTTCCATGTCCGAGATGGTGAAATTGTTGTATGAAGACTATTTGGAATGAAAGAGATCGGATCAAGAGAGATATTCAAAGAACAACCAAATCAAATAAGAATTGAAGGAATTGAATTCTACACCGAATTCATAAATCATATCTAAGGTATGCAGAGAAAGTCATTCATCAATTTCACATAGTTCCCATCAAGATGGTTCTTTTGGTGCATTTGAAAAACATACAAGAGGTATAGGTTTGAAATTGCTAACCAATATGGGTTATGAAGGAAAGGTCCAAGGTATCATTAATCCCATAGAGGTTGTGGAAAGACCTCTTTATTTAGGATTGGGATATGGGGAAGAGCATATTGGAGCTTCCTCCAAGATGAGCTCCAAAACATCAAAATCAAGTGATGCTTCAAATGATCAGCCTAAGTCATTGAGGGAACACTTCACGAAAGGTGATGGTGTATCACTCCATGATGGTGATAGTGAATGAAAGTCATCTCCAAATCAAAGTGAAGATCAACAAGGAAGGTATAATGGCCATGGTTGTTCAAATTCTCTTTTTGATTATAAAAAGAATAATCATGTAATCCAAAACTTGTGGAATATGTATCCTTGTACGTTTTGTCATTCACCCAAGCATTGTGTGGCAAAGTGGTGGAAAAGATAATCTTTGTACAAGAAGTTTATGTCGACCAGGAAGGAGACATGAAATAAAGACTCAAATCCACAATGGAATAAAGAGAAGGGAAAACAAGTCTGGATGCCAAAAAGCCATTGCACTTATTGCAACAGGGGTGGACATCAAAAGACTAAATGTTGGAAGCTTCATTTGGAGCTTCGTCCAAAGAAGGACAAAAGGATTGTGCATGTACTCATAGAGGAAGAGGGATTACCAACAAAGCAATAGTAACACCATGAATGAAAGAATACAATCACTTGGTTTTTCCATAAGTGGATGTCACATCTTCATTGTATTTTGCTTCCATTAATGTAATCACACATGTTGAAATGATGACATGTTATAACATCATTTTGAAAAACATAGTGTTTTTTTTTTTTTCCTTATGAGTATGAAATCAGTAAGGTCCATTTTGTAACCTTTTGGAGGACCAAAAGGTCATTAGTGGGGAGGTGTGATCCAGAATGGATCCCGGAGCCAAGATAGAGCTCAGAAAGGCCTAAAAATAAAAGTGCTTAGAATCTCTTCAAAACTTACTTGTGTGTAGGCCTCGATGTTACGAGCCCAATGCAACTTGAATGGGATCAAATGGGCATCGTATGACAAAGATATCATGATCTTTTCATTTATCCAAACAAGAAAAAATAATGTTGATTATGCATTCCATACAGTCTGTACAGTGCTGACATGGAAGCTGACTGTATAGGTCGTACGGTCGTACAAATGACATGGTAGGGTGCATTGGCGCTAACATGGATAGGTACAGGTGGACCAATCAGAGTGTGAGACATGTCATCATTGTAAGGGTGACACGTGGCACGTCTGTATGACTAACGTGGCAAGGTCGTACAGTCATACGACACGTGGCAGATGTGGAAGTTACAATGGCATGTGACTAGGAAGACATGTGGACGAATCGAAATTGGACATGTGGCATACAGGGGGTGAATAACATGGTGCCACGTGGCCCAGTCCTAGGCTTCCACGTGGCACCCCTCCATTGGTTGCAGTGTTTGGAAAAATTTGTTTGGGTCTACAGGATTCGAACTCGTGACCTCTCATTCGGGCTAGTACCTTGGCAGGGCTGAGCTAGATAGCCCGCCTGCCCGTGGTGGTACTTGATTACTAAGGGATAAACATATTATTTAAATTGATGTGTGGGTTCAGGCGGAGGAGAATAGGGTTGGGGCCTAGCCCCCAGTCCTGACGCGAACATTCCATATGACCCATTTACATATGTTCGTAGACCTATCACTTGGCATGGGAGTTTGGTACGTGGTCCAAGACTCAGCCCTCAGTTTCAGCGTATATCATATGACCCGACATTTTTTATCGTTTGTGTGCGGTTATGGATATGCATCATCCCTCAGATCCCGGTCACATCACGATCACATATGAACCGAGTCTTCATCGTATAGAAAAAATTTATTAAAGGTTGGCGTCGTTTGGTCGGGCTAGTCCACCGACCAGGGCACATGACTCGGGGGCCATGACCAAGGGATACAATAGTTTTAAGCGTGTGTAAAGGTTAAGGTGTGGGCACATGGCCTTACACACGACCGAGGGTCGGATTTTGAGGGCCAGGAATCAAGGGGGCTAGCGCGCCAACCAACCCTTGGACACTTGGATGCACGTAGGTGACTAGTAGCCCAAAGAAAGGGGGTTGTGCCCTTAATATTTAGCCAAAGTGGGTTTTTATACTATCTTTATGATTTTAAAATGGATTTTAAGCTTGTTTGAGGGGATTTAATCCATTTTTGGGGGATCTTGGGCCCTTTCTGAGGCCAGATCTTGGCGATAAGTTGCGAGGTGGTTAMCAACTTCGAGCGTACACAAACCAAAGGCTCTTGAATCCATGGAAAGGGGATTCAGAGAAGAGAAATTATGTTGAAATATTGAGGCAAAGCCATTTTTATGCAAGGAATCTATTGAGGAGCATACATTTGCAGGCCATTTCTGGGAGCTTCGTTCATCCATTTTTAGTGCCATGAGTTTTGATGGGTTTTTGAGATCTGGTAGAAAATGACTAGAGAACTTTTGTAATCCATTGGCACTTTCATGATGTACATTTAAATATTCAAACCGAAATAAGAAAGCCTCACCCACTGAGACAAAGGCCCGAAGACGTATGTGAGATTGCCAAACTCCATTATCAAATTCTCTTGTTATGGTTTCTTTTTCTTCATGCTTATGGTCAGATATGTATATTTCTTAATGGTTGTTATGTTTCTTCTATAATTCTTCCTCTTTCATTAATTTCCTAAATGGTAATTTAACTCCTACAAAATAACTCAACCATTGTCATTTAAAAGATCTTTTCGGATCAATTTTAGAAGTGGGGCTTGTATTCCATTAGAGAAATTGTTCCCAACATCAATGGCCAACACAAGTGGATTTAAGCTGTTATTTATTACTTCACCAAGTGGGCTGAGTTCACCCCAACCAAACAAGAAAATCTATAGACTGTGCTCAATATTTTAAAAAACAATATTTTGTATAGGTTTGGTTGTCCTTTCCAAATTTTGGCTAATAATGGTTAAGCTTTCAAAGCCATTGATCTCATTTATTTTTTCCATAAATAAAACATTATATTGGCTCATTCCTCCAATTTTTATCCTTAAAGGAATGGTTAATACAAGTCCCCCAATAAAAATGTTATGAGTATTCTTGGCACCCTAAGCTTTTACAGAGACTACATGCATGCCATAAGTAATCATTTCATGCGTTCCCAAGATATTTCACCATGCATCACCAGGCTTCAACACTTGCACAAAATAAGGATATACTGTGCACACGAACCATATTTGTACTGCACACAAAGACTTGAAGAGATCGCATGTAGGCCAATTCTCAAATATCTTCATTTATCATTGCAATCATTTTTGTAACAACCCAATTGGTCATGATCAAGGTTTTGGGTGAGTTGGAAAGGTTGTTATCTTTTCCACTCTCCAATAGAATTAAGGGGTATGCATGCAAATATGTATAACGTTCGGTTTTTGTTCACTAAGAATGGATTAGTGTATGTTAGTTGTAGATGAGTTAGATCTCTAGTTATGCATTATAGTTCTTCTTGTTATGTTCAAAGATATTATGTGAATATGAGACAAAATGTAGATCCAAATATGAGTGCATGGATCATCTCTACTTTGTTATGAATGTGTTATGAGTAGGCTTCAGTCTTTGTGTATTGAATATCTAAAATTACTTTGAGATCAAGGAATAAATCCTGAAGCACATTTGTCTATGAATATTATGAGTTAGGGTTTGAATGTATGCTTATTATGTATTATTCTACACAATACTCTTATGGTGGTCTTGAATGAATGGGTGGTTATATGATGGATGTTTCATGTATGTTCTATTGATCCATAAGTTGCATGAAACCTATGGTGTATGTGATTCTCGTGGAATCTTAGTTGAGACCTTCTTCATTATTTAAAGATTGAATATGTCGACGCCCATGGGGTATTTGTTGGTCAATCCTTTTGAACCCTAGGTCTGAAACCCTGCAGCCAACAATTGGTTCTATTTCCAAGACTTGAAGGTTTTGTGATACATGTTGAAGGAAGGACATGATGTGGAAACCCTCAAGGGAGGAGATACAAGACTAACTCTTTAAGAAGGAAGATGAGTTTGTTCAATGAGATACCAAGAACCTACAGATCAACCTCGAGCAATGGAAAAAAAGGTACATATATAGATATTTGCATGAAATTACCTTTGTTGAGTTTTTGTGTTTATTGCGTGAGTGCATAAAGAGATTGATAGAAATTAACTCTGTATGGAGAGCCTAAGAATCACTAGTTTGGGACCAAGATGTGGTCAATAGGCTGCGATATATGGATAATAAGTGGGATAATAAGATGTGGTCAATAGGCTGCGATATATGGATAATAATTAGCGTTATATTTAGCATCGAATTTAGCTCTGAGAAAAAGCGCCAAAAATAGTGTTAGGAATAGTGCCAGGTTTAGTATCAGGAATAGCGTCGAAGATGATCCGAGGATTAGCATCGGAAATAACACCAGTAGTAGCGCCAGGTGTTGCTTCCAGTTTTTCTTATGATATTCCTTYTGATTTTGCTTCCAGTTTGGCTTCTGGTACGACTTCCAGTTTTTCTTATGATATTCCTTCTGATTTTGATTCCAGTTTGGATTCTGGTACGACTTCCAGTTTTTCTTATGATATTCCTTCTGATTTTGCTTCCAGTTTGGCTTCTGGTACAACTTCCAGTTTTTCTTCTGATATGGCTTCCAATTTTTCTTCAAGTTTGGCTTCTAGTTTTACATCTAGTTTTGCTTCTAGTTTTTCTTCCAATTTTGCTTCTTGTTTAGCTTCCAATTTTTCTTCTGGTTTGGCTTCCAGTTTTGCTTCTGGTGTGACTTCCCATTTTTCTTTCAATTTGGCTTCCATTGTTGCTTCCTTTTTTGCTTCCAAAAATGTTTCTTGTTTTTCTTATAGTTATTAATTTAATATGTTTTATTTCAATTTAATTAGTTAAATATATCACGTCTCTTAATTAACTTATATGATTTTACAATAAGTCATATAAATTCATTTGAAATGTTTTATAGGATAAAATTTATAAATAATTTTTAGGGAAACATACATCCATACAAATTAACAATATCATTATACTTATTAAATCTCGATCAAAATAGAATCTACAACATCCAATATATATAAAATAACAAGATAATTATTATAACATGATCATCATCTATAATTAAAACAAGTGAGTCAAATATTTATAATTATATTATATATAGTTTATATATAAACAACCATATATGTGATCATATATATACAATGGATTTTTTTTATTTTTATTTTTTAATTTTAATGGAATTTAGTATTTTTTTTTTTTAATATCAAGTTTTAGGTCATGGATTGTTAATGTATTTTTAACATTTTTATATTTTAGATCTTTTTTCAATATTTTTTTGAATTTTGACATGTTTTTTAGGATTTTTGCTTTTTTGCTTTCCAGTGAAAATTTTATTTATTTTTTGTTTTTTTTCCACCTTTTTTAAATGTTTTTTTTTTCAAATTTGGGTTTTGAATATATTTTTTAAAATATATTATTTTCATGGTATTATGTATTATGTTGTGTTTGGAGTGATAAACTAAGATTTTAAAAGTAAACAAAAAAGGGTTGATTTCATGAATTTGTTTACAGTAATGATGATTCCTTTTACCACTTTAAAAAAATGTGTCATTTTAGTACCCCAAATTTAACATGGGTGCTACCGGTAGTAGTACTTTTCAATTTGATGGTTGATTTTGAGGTTTTTCTTTTAACGGTACCGACTGCTAAAAATACAATTTCAAAATATCTTTAAATTTAACATTTTGAAAAAAACATTTCGCTTTATGTAACATCAATTTTTTTTATTTAGTTGTCGATTTGAAGGTTTTTCTGAGCTACAGTATGAGTTTTGAAGGCCATGTTTGAAAAATGTTGTAATTTTAACCCCGTTTGAAAAAATGGTGCTATCCGTAGCACCAATTTTTTATTTTGGGGTTGATTTTCATGTTCTTTTTGCAAAAATATGGGTTTTTTGGGCCAAAGTTCTCGTTTTGAGGTCACAGTTCTCGTTAAGTTGGTAACTTTGTTTCAAGGCTTACTCTATATGGTTTGGCAAACTCGAGGTCGACCATGGATTTGCATACTTATATTTCACTGAGACACCTTCACAGTAGAGGATCCATGATAGTGATTTCAGTCCCTTTTGGGATTTCATCTTGGGGTTCCTGGAGAGGGGGACACAGACTGGGCACATCAGTCCAATGGTGATGATCGAAAAGTTGTCACGTCATCATGGTGGTACCTTTCCAGGATTAGTTTGGGACTCTAGGATTACATTGCTTGAAAGTTCATATGTGAGCGTCGGTTTTGAATTTTCAGAGTTTGCTTTTGTAACAGACCCTCCATACATAGTATAAGATAAGCAATTACGACATAATAACGTAATTTTTTTTTTTTTGAAAAACAAATTACAAGATTACCTGTTATAATATTTATATAAGCAAAATCAACATATCAACAATGATATCAATTAGGCGTTTGATTTATTCCAATCACAACTTCTCTATAATTATCAAAATCAGAATATGCCACTATGCAAAATTTATACTAGTGACAAAGTATGTAACAACTTCATTCATCTAATTCATGGAGAATTAATAAAAATCAAAATATACAAGCGTAGCGAAATAAACAAGGTACACTTATCCCACATCCTACCCTGCAAGGTTAGGACCTTCAAGACACATAATCATCGCTCATAGCCCATGATTCATCCGATTGATTTTAACCATTTAAGGTCTCAGGGTTGGCAATTGTTCTGAGGAAAATGAAGGTATCTATACCCATAACCAAACCTAGTTTAAGTCTTTCAACAAAACTCAACAATAAAGTATCTAAATAAAATTCCATCAATGTAAGAAATGATAAATTCATTATTTAAGAACTATTAAATACAATTACTAGCTAGTGACCAGAATCTTTAAACTCATATCATATTTTCATTATTCTTTAAGATAATCATTCAATTCTAACTAAATACCAATGCATTTGTGTGCGCTCATATTTGGAGTAATAACTCTGCACTGGTGTTTCTTTTGAGATAAGTTAACTTCATTCAAGGAGTGGAACTCATACTTCTCGGATTTACTGGGCCCAAAAAAAATGTGCTAAGTATAGAAATGACCGGGAGTAAACTTGTGTCTAACATAAAAGGAATGTTAATGATTACTACATGGTAAATCACTCGATAACATAATATATAAGTTGTAAATCAAGAACCCAATCTCAGAACAATCAAGTCATTTAATCAACATAACAGTAAAAACATCATCCTTAAATGTAGTTCGGTTGCTCTGAGTTTAAATAATTAATAACTAAAATACTACAAATTTTCGTTAGAACCCTACTTCAGCTACCCCATCTATCTCCAAGTTAAATTTATCAAGACTAAAATAATGGTGTCAATTTCACACTGGTTTCATGTGAAACTTACAATGTTAGAATTAGTTAAGTGAATTTAAGAGGAAAAGATATAAAAATTTGTAGCCAGTAAAGGGGTAGGTGAAGGTAGAGGTTAACCTAACACACTTGACAACAAGAATTCAAACCAATAACACAAATGATTGTCCCTCCTAATGTCGACTACGAATTAACTGTAGCTACAAAGTCAGAGGAACGTATTGGTTTTGAGACTGATAAGAAAACAACGAAGACTTTACACCAATCCTCCATTAACGATACATCTTCCTCACCATTTATTTTATAGGAAAAGTTGCATTGACACATTTCCTCCCATGCACAATTAAACAATTTTAAATAATTAAATTAAGGATTATTCACCCTCAACACATGTCACGCTCTCGCCAAGTTGCACATGTTAAATCATTTTTTTATTTTAATTAATTAAACATTTTCCCTCACACTCCCCAATTTGTTCTTATTTTTCCTCCTAGTTGTCTCTTAGTTCCCCAATCCCTCATTTATTTTGTGTTCCCTAACTAAATTTTAGTTTGACTTTTGGGAGTCTTCTTTTAGTTGGGATTAGTGATTGATTGAATTAATATACTAACTCTAAGTTGACCACCTATTCTCTCATGTTTTAATTTATTTTTATTTAAAAATTCATTTTTATTATTTTTATGCACACGTGTACACATACCCAAATTTCATTCCTATTTCATCTTTTACTTATTTTACTAGTCTAACTTCCCTTATTCCCATTTAATATTTTGTTTAGTTCAACATCTTAAACTTAGACTCTTGTTAGTTTCCTAGTTTAATTTACTAATTAATTGTATGTTCTTTCTAACAAGGTATAAACATTTTTACTTTATTTTCTAGGCCTTCTATATTTGTATTGACTCAAAATTATGTTTATGCAACGTGCCCTTCAAGACACACTTTCGTGTTCCAAGGGTGCCACTCGCCTTTGACTAGTTTGTAATTTCTTCGGACACTTGGAGTCAACACTCCATTGTTCAACCTTGTGAGAGACTAAGGGCTTGTCTAAGGAATAAGGATTCTTCCTTATTATGCACCCCTTAGAAATCCTTGTGAGAGATTGTCTCAGTCTGCCCTCACAACATCGTGAACCTCTCTAAACAAGGTAATCGTTAAATTTGTATTCAGGTCACAACATGAGTGCTAGTAGGTTGTGACAAAGACGCTGCCACACCTCTCCCTTATGTGTATGGCCCCTTTACTCCATATGTGATTCGGATTATCAAGCATCACTTAGCCTGCATCCACTGACAAAAACAATGTCAATAATCAATATACATGAGATCCATACATAATTCATCATCATTGATTTATGTGTATAAATCAAATACTCAAACCGAATACAAGTCCACTCCCTAACTCAATCCAAAGTCCAAGGAAGTCTGTTGATGCCCCCCACATCCTCAACATGTCACGTTTCCTACACACTAAGGAAACCTCATCATAATATTTTTCAATATATATGCATCTAGAAACAACATATAAATCACAATGCTCGTCACAGTATAACTCATAATCAAAGCATAAGCATATAAATCAAATTGAAAATCATAATGTACCAAGTTTTATACCGGATCACTTACTCACAAGTGTCCTCAAAGAATAAGTCAATGTTATAATGTGATCAGTGGAACTGGATGTTACATACACCCCCTCTTGTTTTAAACTTTGTCCTGAATTTTGTATCGTCTAAAATGAAACTAATAAACACAATTGATACTAATTTATATATCCAACTATCAAAATAAATAAGGAAATTGTTGACGCATCTCATATGTGCCCTCCCATGTAGCAGAGTGTCGACTATAATTGTCCCGCTGAACCTTGACCTGATTGAGAATTCGATGTTGTAGTTGTTGAGTGCAATGGTCCATTATGTGGATTGGCTCCTCCATGAGAGCACCCTTGTTTGACACCTGCAAAGAAATCAAGTCAATAACATGTGACGGATCTGAAATATATTGTCGCAAAACAGATACAAGAAATACGTCGTGCATATGCCTCAAAGAATCAGGAAAGGCTATTCGGTAAGCCATGGGTCCTTTCCTTTATATAAATTTGAAGGGTCCCACAAATATTAGAGAGAGTTTATCTCCCTTTCCAGACTTAATCAAACTCTTATGCGGTTTCACCTGCAAGAAATCTTTGTCATCAATATCATAATTGTGGTCTATATGATGTGCATCAACATATCTCTTTTGTCTATCTTGTGCTTCTTTAATCCTTTGTATTATAGTTCACATTTGTTCTTCCATTTCTTGGATCACTTCTAGTCCTACCAAAACCCTATCCTCTAGTTGATCCTAACTTAGAGGTTTCTAACATGGTCGTCCATAAAGAAACTCAAAAGGTGCCATCTTAATCAAACTCTGATAACTGTTGTTGTATGAAAATTCTACTAATGGTAAGAATTGATCCTAGCATTTATGTTGATTCATTACATACATTCGCAACATATCTTCTACAATTGGATTCGTTCTTTTAGTTTGTCCATATGTTTCAAGGTGATATGTTGTGCTAAACTTTAGTTGTGTTCCCAAAGCCTCTTGGAAACTAGTCCAAAATCGTCATGTGAACACCGATCCTCAATCGGATATAATCTTTCTTGGTACTCCATGCAATATCACAATCTCGCTAACAAAAACTCTAGCTATGTTCGGTGCCTAGCATGTCGTACAAACTAGAATAAAGTGTGCATTCTTCGTTAGAGTGTCAATGACCACAAAGATAGAATCATGTCTCCTCACTGTCAGTGGAAATATAACAATAAAATCCATCAAAATGACTTCCCATTTCAATTCAGGAATTGCATGTGGTTGTAACAATCTCGTTGGATGTCTATGTTCATCCTTCACTTGATGAAAACATCTCAACACATAGTTAACTATATATGTCTTCATACCCTTCCAAAAGAATAATGGTTTAATATATATCTTCATCTTCATGACTCGAGGATGAGCCATATACACCACTCGATGAGCTTCATTCAAAATCGAACTTCTTAATTCGTCATTTGGTGGTACATAAATTATGTTATGATATCTTAAAAGTCTGTCACTGTCGAAATAATAGCCCTCATATCTAGGTATCATCATCGTATCTCTTCTGATATTGTCTTTTACTTCCGTGTACCAGTCGTCATCAATCTGTAACGCTAAAATATTTTCTCGAAGGTTCGTCTATAGTGGTATTACTGAGAAAATGCGAGGTCTCTGACTAAATGCATATTCTACTCTGTTAATTGTTCCCTTGATATACGTGATCTCAAAATCATATTCACTTAAAAGTTCTGACCAATGATTTTGTCACGCGTTGAAGTCACTCTGATTGAACATGTGCTGCAATCCACAATGATCAGTTTTCAGTTCAAATTTTCGTCCAATAAGATAATGTCTCCAAACTCCCAAGGCATAAAAAATCGCCAATAATTCCAAATCATGTGTTGCATAATTCTCTTCATGTCTTCTTAGTTTCATTGAAATATATGCAATCAATCGATCGTCTTGCATTAATACTCTGCCTAGACCTTCCTTGGATGCATCCGTGCATACCAAGAATTCCTTTTCCATATCAAGAAATTTTAGTATCGGTGTCTTCATTTATAACTCCTTAAGTTTCTGAAATGCTTCTGTGCATTTCTCCGACCATACAAATTTCATATTCTTCTTCTGTAATTCTGTTATTGGATTTTCTATCTTTGAAAAACCTTCGATGAAGCGTCGATAATAACCTGTTAAACCCATAAAAATATGTACTTCTTTCACGTTCATCAGTGTTGGCCAGTCCATAATGGCCTCCACCTTCACTAGATCCATAGTGATACCTTCTCCAGATATAATATGCCCCAAATAATCAATCTTCGTATGATAAAAAGAACATTTTGACAACTTCCCATACAACTTGTTTTCTCTTAAACATTGTAAAACTAATCTCAAGTGTTTTTCGCGCTCTTCCTTCATCCGAGAGTAAATTAGTATGTCATCTGTAAATACATGTACAAACTTGTCCAAGTATTTGCGGAATACCCCATTCATTAAACTCATAAATATGCCCGGGGCATTCATCAATCTAAAAGGTAAAAAAGTAAATTCATAATGTATGAATATCATTTTCAATGCGGTCTTAGGGATATATTCCTCTTTGAGTCATAACTGATGATATCTCAATCTCAAGTTAATCTTTGAAAACATTGTCCCTCCCTTCATCTGATCAAATAAATCATCAATCCTTGGTAACAGATACTGATTCTTGATCGTGGATTTGATTAATTGACGATAGTCAATGCAAAGCCTCCACGATCTGTCCTTCTTCCTTACAAAACTTACTGGCGCACCCCACGGTGATACAATTGGATGTATAAGTCTCAAATCCAACAACTTATTCAATTGCATATTTAACTCTTGCAATTCCAGTGTTGACATCCAATACAGTGTTCTTGCAATCGATTTGGTTCCAAGTTTTAAATATATGGTAAACTCCAATTCTCTTTCTGGCAGTAAACCTGGTAGTTCCTCATGAAATACATCGACAAATTCCAAAAATACAGGAAAGTATTCCAATCCTCATTTTCCATTAAGTGCTAAAATAGCGTACAACTTACATCCCTTGTGCATGCTTTCATGTAATTGTAGAGAATAAATAAATCTCAATGACACTCCTTGGTTTCTTCCCATAATTTCTCTACTGTGTCTCAAATCATCAATCAAACTTATTTTTTTCGTCTTACAGTTAAGTATCATGTCGTGTGATTCTAACCAATCCATTCCAATCACAATGTCGTAAGATCCCAAAATTGTAACATAGAAGTTTACACTTATGACGAAATCACCCAAATTAATGTTATAATCCTTAACCTTTCCTCTAACCTTTTTCTTGGCACCTGATGTCATTTCCACATATCTAAACTCATCTTGTTCGACTTCCTTTACCTTAATTATTTTAAGCACAACATTAGATATAAAACTCTCAGTAGCTCCTGGATCTATCAAAACACTAAATTTTTTATCAGATATCATACATGAAGTCTCGATCACTGTAGACCGATGCTTGTCCTGGTGGTTATTAACCATTCCATGAATCCTATGGGCCTTTCCCAAAACTCCCACTGTAGTTTTTTATGTTGATTCGACAGCTCTTGCCTTCTCAATAGGACAATATCTCTGGTAGTGTGGCTCTCCACAAGTCCAACATCCATTCTTAGGGCTGGTGCTCCTAGTCCCAAAGAAAGAATATCTTGGTATAGGGTTATGAGGCCCTAATATGTTCTTCAAAAAAGATCTAGATTGTTGTTGCTGCTGAGGACAACGTTGTAGGTGTTGTAGTGGTTCTCTATACATATTCCTTTGACCAGTAGTTAGTCTATGTGGTGTAGAAAATACAAATCATTTAGGTGCATCACGGTGACCAGAAGTATGCCTAACAGGTGTCTGTTGTTGCGACGCTCGATGTGGTGTCTATCTTGTTTGTATGGAAGGAGTCTTTCCCTAACCCCCATTGTTCATCTCTTCTTCGGTAATAAGAGCCTTCTAAACTGTATCATGCAAAGTTTGAGGCATTAAGATCCTCACCTTAGCACAAATGTTGAAGTTGAGATCGAACACAAACTTGTGAACCTTTAATATATGAGTAGCTCCATGTACTTGGCCTCATACTCCAGTACTGTACGACTACCCTATCGTAAGATATTGAACTCATTAATTTGGCTCTCAATGTATTCATCTGATAAGTACCTCTCTCAAAATCGTTCCTCGAACAATTCCAATGACACGTCCTCAATGAGCATGTTCAGTTGTGGTAAGAGTGTCTTCCACCAAAAAAACACACTCCCTTTCAGTTGAAATACCGCCATGCAGACCTTCATGTTGGAGGTGTAATCGCGTAGTGCAAAGCACATCGTCATATTCTCCAACCATGCCTCGGTGGGTAAACCATTTGTGGCACCCCAAAACTCAAGTAATTTCACCTTCTCAAGTTCTCTATGAATACTACTACTAACCACTAAAGTGAATTGTGAACCCTCATTGAGCATAGACTCTCTACCCTCATCCTGATCAAGGAAGTTGGTTAGCGCCTCACACATTCTCTAAAAGGATCTCATCATACCTACCACATCTCCTACTACAACCTGCTTTTGATCAGTAGTATGCTCATCTCTCTATGGAGCATATCCCTCTGGTGTAGATTCACTCAGAGGAAGCGTTCCTCTTCATCCCACACCCCAACGTCTACTCCTCCCACATCCTCTAACCATGATACATGTCATGCACAAATTTAAATTGTATTAGCAATATATCTTTAACTATATAATAAAATAGTGGAAGTTGTAACAGGTCTGGTGTCCCAGAGTGGAACCCGCTCTGATTCCACATGTAATAGACCCTCCATACACGGTATAAGATAAGCAATTACGACGGGATAGCGTACATTTTTTGTTTTTTGAAAAACAAATTACAATATTACCCATTACAATATTTATATAAGAAAAATCAACATTTCAACAATGATATCAATTAGGCATTTGATTTATTCCAATCAGAACTTCTCTATAATTATCAAAATCACAATATGCCACTATGCAAAATTTCTACAAGTGATAAAGTATGTAACAACTTCATTAGTCTAATTCATTTAGAATTAATAAAAATCAGAATATACAAGGGTAGCGAAATAAACAAGGTACACTCGTCCCACATCCTTCCTTGCAAGGTTAGGACCTTCAAGACACATAATCAATGCTCATAGCCCATGATTCATCCGATTGATTTTGACCATTTAAGGTCTCAGGACTGGTATTTGTTCTGAGGAACATGAAGGTATATATACCCATAAACCAACCTAGTTTAACTGTTTCAACAAAACTCAAGAGTAAAGTATCTAAAGAAAATTCCATTAATTCAAGAGATGATAAATTCATTATTTAAGAACTATTAAATACAATTACTGGCTAGTGACCAAAATATTTAACCTCATATCATATTTTCTTTATTATTTAAGATAATCGTTCAATTCTAACTGAATACCAATGCATTTGTGTTGGCCCAGAGTTGGAGTAATAACTTTTCACTGGTGTTTCTTTTGAGAT
This sequence comes from Picea engelmannii, assembly GCA_009831015.1. Taxonomy (NCBI): domain Eukaryota; kingdom Viridiplantae; phylum Streptophyta; class Pinopsida; order Pinales; family Pinaceae; genus Picea; species Picea engelmannii. Next base: position 91,910 of record ML777151.1, read on the forward strand.
AAGTTAACTTCGGTCAAGGAGCGCAACTCATACTTCTCGAATTTATTGGGCCCCCCAAAAAATGTGTTAATTACAAAAAATATCGGGAGTAAACTTGTGTCTCACAGAAAAGGAACATTAATGATTACTACAGGGTAAATCACTCGATAACCTAATCTACAAGTTTTAAATCAACAACCCAATCTCAAAACAACCAGGTCATTTAATCGACAACATGTTAAAACCATCATCTTTAAATCTAGTTCGATTTCTCTAAGTTTAAATAATTATTTGTAAATGTGTTGAACCTACATAGAATAGAACTAGCTAGAAAATACTACGCACATTTGCAGAGAGAAATTGAGAAAGAAGAAGCAGGAGAGAAATAATAGAAGAATTTTCATTAACCGTTAAGAATAATGAATAATTTACACATGATATACTCTGTATAACTCAATGAGTGCACACTGGAGGAGAACCAATGCACCATAGTGGTGGTATAGAGTGATATGGACACACACCAGTAGTTATGGGGGTGAAATTCCACCTATTCTAGTCTCTCATGAAGTTACGGGAGTGAACTAACACCTAGCTGAGTTAACTAGTCAACTAGTCTTCAGTTAACTGACAAAATAGAGAGTAGTGAGGAGTTAACTCATTGAATCAAGGGTAATGTGATAGTATGGTGATGATCCCAAGGCAAGTTCACATTATCATGGTAATGATTCCAATGTTGCATGTTGACAAAACCAATGCAACATCTAAACTCAACTCAACTCAACTAGTCAAACTGAAGTGTCAACTGAAAGAGAATATTATCCAGGTGGAATATTCTCCCCTAAAATATAGGAGATTGGATAATGAGTAATTATGACTAATAAACAAGTAAAAACCTTAGGAAAAATAAATTCTAGGTGTGTGTGAAGTAACTCCAACACCCTCCCTGAACATCACTATGGTGAAAATAAAGAATGGGTCCCGTCAACGAGGCCATGTTAGGTACCCAAATACAAAAGATACACTAAAAATAAAGTGAGGAAAGAGGGAAAACCTCATGGAAAACCCCCCCCTAAAGGTACAATGTATGTAAAAATAAGAACTACAGTTGTTAGGCAACTGTGTCCTTCACTCCAAGAGGACTTCGTAGAGAATGGAACTTCTGCTCAATGAAAGTCTTGGTGAAGATGTACGTCATTTGTTCTGCTGAAGTATGAAAATGTAAGCCAATGATACCCTCGTGTACTAAGTCTCGGATGTAGTGCATGTGGATCTCGAAGTGCTTCGTCCGTTGCCTATGAAATGGATCCCTACAGAACTTCAGAGTGCTCTGGTTGTCACACCAGATGACGATCGGTCGATGAGACTCAATGCCCAACTTAGTGAGGAAATGTTGTAGCCACATAGCATGAATGGTTATGTTAACTACCCTTCTATACTATGCCTCGACTGAAGATAGAGCAATGGCATATTTCTTCTTGCTTGACCAAAAGATAGGCGTGGAACCAAGACTGAGTGAGTAACTAGATGTGGACTTGCGATCAATGTTATCTCTAGCCCAGTCAAAATCAGTAAACCCGATGATATCTAATGTAGAGTTTGTTGCATAATGAATCCCAAAGGTGATGGTTCCATGTACGTATCGAAGGATACACTTTGCAACCTTCCAATGTAGCTCATGTGGATCCTGCATGAACCTAGAAATTGTGCCAACTACATAGGAGAGGTCTGGTCTGGAGTGTGTGAGATACAAAAAAGCTCCCCACTAGTTGTATGTATAGTGTGATGTCAACCAGTGGAGTCTCCCTGCCATCCTCAAGTTTGACTCCTGATAGGAAAGGAGTTGGAGCAGACTTGTAGTCTATAATGTGAAATCTCTCAAGGAGATTGCATGCATACTTGGCCTGAGACAGTTTGATTCCTGATGCATCCTAACTGATCTTGAGTCCAAGGAAGAAGTGTATTGGACCCATGTCCATCATCAAAAACCTATCATGTAGAATCCTATTGACTTCAGAAATCACTGAAGTCGAGCAACCGATGATCAACAAATCATCATCATACAGAACTAAGAGTAGAAGTGAATCATTCATCCTAAGCATGTATACATTTGGGTCTGATTTGCAACATACAAAGTTATATGACAACAGGTAGGAGTCCATCTTTTCATACCATGCCCTCAGAGCCTGCTTGAGGCCATAAAGGGACTCCTTCAGTCGACAGACCAAATATGAGTGATGCGTAAATCCCTGGGGTTTCTCCATGTAGATATCCTCAGAGAGATCACCATGAATAAATGCATTCTTCACGTCCATCTGATGGAATTCCCATCCCTTGGCTGCCACAATGGCAAGTGTCAATTGTATGGAATCCATTTTCGCTACTGGAGCAAAGGTTTCATCATAATCAATACCATGAACCTGCTGAAAGCCTTTGGCAATAAGCCTGGCTTTGTATCTGTTGATCTTTCCATCTCATGGGATATTGGTCCTATAGACCCATCTGCATCTAATAATTCTCCTCCTAGAAGGAAGGGAAACCAGATCCCAAGTCTGGTTCTCGAGGAGGGAGTTGTACTCCTCCTGCATGGCGGATTCCCAAAAGGGATTTCCAGCAACCTTGCCATAAGACTGTGGATATGAAGACTGAACCAAGAAAATATGTTGGGAGGGAAATGGTTCAGTGGCAATGACTGCAACAGGAGGCTCCTTGAAATCATATCGAGTCCTCCTAGTATTGTCTAGATCACCAACGAGATCCCCTACATCCTGAAGAGTAGTATGTGCCCACTTGGGCTTCTGCTCTGGCTCTGCAACTGCATTTGGATGATCTGAATTTGCATCCAATTATACTGACTCTGAATCTGAATCATATGAGTCCTGTGAATTAGACCTCTCATCTGAAGAAGAGTCGGCATGTGCATGCTCATCATCTCGTACAGGTGGAATAATGAAGGTGTCTGCATGCGGCTGATGAGGTTCACGCGATACACTTTCCTCTAATTGGACACTTCGCTCAATGATGAGCCGGTCTGAGGAAAGATCAATAAGCCTATATCCCTTCACACCATCATGGTATCCAACAAAAATTCACTTAGTGCTCTGTGGATCAAGTGCCTTCTTCTTTTCAGAGGGAATCCAGGCCCATGCACGTGAACCAAAAATGAAAAAGTGGGTCTCTTTCGGTTTGAGGCCACTCCAAGCCTCATAAGGGATCTTATCCTTGACATATATATGGGGAGATATGTTTTGGATGTATGTTGCAAAATTAAGTGCTTCGGTCCATAGTCTCTGTGGTAGTGAATTTGCATGCAACATGCAAGATGCCATCTCCTTTAGAGATTTGCTTTTCCTCTCAACAACTATGTTTTGTTGTGGAGTATAGGGAACTGTGTGTTGCAACTGAATCGCTGCCTCATGGAAAAGATCACGGATCTCATGATTCACATACTCTCCCCCATTATCATTTCAGAGGACTATGATATTCTTTCTAGACTGTGTCTCAACCAAGGCTTTGAAATATTTGGGGTGTTGAAAGACCTCAGATTTTTTCCTCAGAAAGTAGATCCATGTAAAACGTGCGAAATCATAAAAAAAAATGAGAAAAAACCTTGTTTTTTTTATGGATGGATGTGGACAAGGGCCCATAAGGTCACTGTGGATCATATCTAAAGGTGAAAAGTCTCTCTGAGACTTTTCTTTGTCGAATTTCTCTTGAGGGTGTTTTCCGCGAACACATCCCTCACATACTCCCTTGGAGAAATGGATGTCTGGTAGAACATCAACCAATATTTTCTTGCTAAGTTGTTGCATGTATCTAAAATTCAAATGTCCAAACCTTTTGTGCCATATCCTACTACTTTCATCAGCATGAGTAAGCAGTAAAGAAGAATAAGGTTCAATGAATTCAAAAAATGTATACAATCTAGACTGATGATTTACATCACCAGTAGCAACCTTGGAGTTGGTTTGCATGTCGTAGATGTACATGGAATTTGGTGTAAATATGAATTTCTTTATGGTGCCATAATTCTTCATCTGATACACAGAGAGAAGGTTGACAGAAAGTTTGGGAACGTGCAACACATTCTCGAACACATTCTCGAAGATTTCGTTGGTGACTTCAATCATTCCTTTGTCGGTGACTTTGACAGAAGAGTTGTCCCCCATTAGAATAGAAGGACATTTGCATGCATACAAAGAATAATATATTGGTTTTGATTCATCCATTTGATGTGATGCTCCTGAATCTGCAATCCAATCATTAGGAGAGGAGTTGATGGAAATCGAGGCATGGATAGAATTGTCTTTCTTGGAATTCAGATATTTTGGCTTCTTCTTCTTGGAACCCTTGGGGATGTGATCTCCAAGGTTGTTTTTTCTGAAGTATTTGAGACATCAGATCTATTTTTTTTTGCATGCATGCGGATTCTGGATGGAATCCTTTGTGACAATACGTGCATTTCTCCCATTTTCTTCCCTTTTCCCCTTTGGATCCGGAGTCATCGATGAAGGGTCTTTTGTACCCTTCCTTCTTCAGATGTGCATGAGATTCCCATTTATATTTATATTTATATTTATGATATTTTTGGCTTCCATCATGCACAATGAGTGCATGCGCCCTTGGGCCTTTGATTGTGCCCATGTTGATGAGCTTGGTTTTCTCTTGTGTCAGGGATTCGATAAATTCCTCAAGAGAATGCATCTTCCAGGTGGCTCCAAAGGCGAATATGAAAAAATGGAATGTGGATACAAATACAGAGAATTCAATACCAAACTTGGAGAGAATGGTGTGAACCATTTGTTTCTCCTCCTTCAATTTATCAACCCCACAAGCTTTGAAATGCGACAATAAATCCTTGAATTTTGTAAATAAATATTGGATATTGTCGAATATTTTTGGATCCAATGTGAGCAGCTCCACCTCCATCATATGTCCCCTCATATCATCTTGTTTTCCAAATATCCCTTCCAATGTGGTCCATGCTTCATTGGGAGTCTTACAGGAAGGTATGTGAAAAACGAGATCGGGAGAAATAAGACTGCAAATTGTTCTGAGTGCCTCATCGATGCGCTTTAAGTACTTGGATTTTTCTATGGATGATGTCAGTTTTGTATCTATATTCAAGGTTAACCTGTACAACTCTCTGGTTCAAATATGTATGGCTATTTTCTCCTTCCATGCAAAATAGTTGTAAGGTTTAAGAATGAATTCTTTTTGGAAATCCATCTTTCCGTTGTCTTCAATCTTTTGTACCTGCAAAACATTTTGGTGTAGATTTTGCTTAGCAATTTGTCAGTTCTGATACCATGTAAATGTGTTGAACCCGCACATAACAAATCTAGCTAAAAAATACTACACACATTTGCAGAGAGAAAATGAGAAAGAAGAAGCAAGAGAGAAAGAATAGAAGAATTCTCATTAACCGTTAAGAATAATGAATAATTTACATATGATATACTCTATATAACTCAATAAGCGCGCAATGGAGGAGAAACAATACGCCATAGTGGTGGTATAGAGTGATTTGGACACACACCAACAGTTATGGGAGTGAACTTCTCCTAGTTTAGTCTCTCAGGCAGTTACGGGAGTGAACTGCCACCTAGCTAAGTTAACTAGTCAACTAGTCTTCAGTTAACTGACTGAACAGAGAGTAGTGAGGAGTTAAATTAGGGAATCAAGGGTAATGCACCAGTCTGGTGATGATTCCAAGGAAAGTGTGCATTAGCATGGTGATGATCCCAATGTTGCATGGTGACAACACCAATGCAACATCTAAACTCAACTCAACTAGTCAAACCAAAGTGTCAACTGAAAGAGAATATTCTCCAGGTGGAATATTCTCCCCTAAAGTATAGGAGACTGGATAATGAGTAATTATGACTAATAAACAAGGGAAAACCTTAGGAAAAATAAATACTAGGTGTGTGTGAAGTAACTCCAACATTATTAACTAAAATACTAGAAATTTTCTTAATAACCCTGCTTCAGCTACCCCACCTATCTCCAAGTTAAATTTATCAAGACTAAAATAATGATGTCAATTCTGCACTGGTTTCATGTGAAACTTACATTTTTATAATTAGTTAAGTGAATGTCAGATGAAAACATATAAAAATTCGTAGCTAGTAAGGGGGTAGGTGAAGGTAGAGGTTAATGTAACATACTTGACAACAAAAATTTGAATCGATAACACAAATGATTGTCCCTCCTGTTGTCGACTACGACTTAACTGTAGCTGCAAAGTCAGAGGAACGTATTGGTTTTGAGACTGAAAATAAAACAACGAATGATTTACATCAATCCTCCATTAAGATACATCTTAACACAATTCATTATCTACGGATTACTAGATACTTATCACGAGAATTTTGGCATCTCTAAATTCCATGACTACCAAGAATCGTCATCCTAGTTATCATTCGTGTATTAGTAAAGATTGAGGTTCAAACTTTATCTAGGGTTCCAAGATCTTGGTTGAAAAGTTTATTCTCTTTTAAGAAAATTATTTTTTACTAAACGTCCGCAATTAATAAACCAACACTCAACTGTGCATATATCAGAACTTTGTTATTGTAGCATCAATAATCTATAATGTCGTGCTAATGCTATTACATAATTGAAGTAACAACAACAATCTAGGAGAGTTTCTACTTGTAAAGCTAAGTCCACAATCAACATATCCATCTATAGGTTAGGAAAACGATAAGTACAAATTTACGATATGAGACAAGGGATGACACGTGAATACACAAAACATAAATTACATGAGGAAGACAATTGGTAATCCAATGTCGTTAAGCAATGCATGTTACTCCAATAACGATTCCAGGGGTGATAAAATCCTACGATACATTGTTAAACCAAGTCGTGGATGATACAAAAAGTCATGGAAGCTACAAGAATAAGAGTATCGTAAAGAGAGAATGTTTTCAAAAGTTTAGGAGAATTGAAAATAACACAATGGCTCTTTAAAACTGTCATCCAAGGATAAAGTTCCTATGGAATCAGACCCTTGCTATTGTTTGACAACATAGGTATTCCAACAGAGGACAAACACCTTAAGTAACCACTCACACAACCAAATAAAATATCAACACACCGATGTTTTGACGTTTTAAAACCCCTATGGGGAAACATCCATGAACCCAACCAATGCGACCACTTAGAGAAATTTATTAATGAAAAAGAAAAAGATTACAGAGATATTTTTACAAGAGAGTTTCTCACAATCGATCATCGACAAATGACCCTCCATGCTCTTTAAATAGAGATCATGGACCAATCTGGTGTTAAGCCACATATCAATGGTCGTTAAGATCGATGAGAATATGAATCGTCAGATAAATCTATGTCGGGAACATATCGTGACCGTCGGATTTTCTAACTACAAATGCATATTAATGCATACTAAAGAAACACACTTTTACCTAAGGACTCATTAGACCAAGTTGATCTTAACTAACTCCTAAGTGTCTAAATATATTAACATCCCCCCTTAAGAACAACATGGGATAGGATTGAAGGATTTACAAAAGTAACACAATAGAAAAAGGAAGGAGGAATTAGTGCCTATCCCCCCTTGATGACAACTTCATGAACTCCTAACATAGATCGAAGTTTGGAAAAATTATCTTCTGTAAGAGACTTTGTGAAAATGTCTGCAACTTGATATTATGTAGGGAAAAAGAGCACTTCAATAACTTGATAATGAATGAGCTTTATGATGAAGTGCATGTGTAGCTCGATGTGTTTGTTGTGTTTATGTTGAACTGGGTCTTTGGTGAGCTTGATTTCACTTTGATTGTTGCACCAAAGGTTGGTCGGATGTTGTTGCTAGAATCCAAACTTTGAAAGGATCTGTTGAAGCCACAAGGCTTCCTGACTTGCATTTACCACTACTTGGTACTTTTCTTCTGTTGAAGAAAGTGCAATATCTTGTTGTTTCTTATAGGCCCAAGTGATAGGTCATGAATCAAGGTTGAAAACATAACCTGCAATAGAATTCCGATCATCAGGGTCACCGGCCCAATCTGAATCAGTGAAACCAACCAATAAAGGAGTCCCCCATGAAATGTAATGTATCCTGAATTGAAATGTACCCAGGACATATTGAAGTATCATTTTAGTTGCTTTCCAATGGATTTCATGGGGTGTTTTCATATACCGAGCAACAAGACAAAAAACAAATAAAAGATCAGGATGGGTATGAGTCAAGTATAAGAGGATACCAACTAACTGACAGTACAAAGTGGCATCAACTTCGGGAGAAGTACAGGTGGCAACAAGATTGACTCCAGAATGGAAGGGAGAAGGGGATGGTTTACAATATTCCATGTGAAAGCGATGAATAAGGTCACACACATACTTATATTGGGAAAGAAAAATTCCTTCATTGGTTTGCAAAACTTGGAGGCCAAGGAAATAGTGCAAAAATACCAACTCTTCCATTTCAAATTTCTTCTTAAGGCTGGTTTTCACATGGTTTAAAATTTTTGAGTCACTACTAGTAAGGATAAGGTCATCAACATAAAGGACAAGGATTATGATATGTCTTCCTACTTTCATGGTATAGACATTAGGATCATAATGGCATCTAGAGAATCTGGTGTCAATAAGAAAGTTGTCCATTTTGGAATACCAAGCTCGAGGAGCTTACTTAAGACAATCAAGAGATTTCTTAAGGAAAAAAACAAGGCTAGAGTCATTCTGGACATAACTAGGAGGTTGTTCCATGTAGATTTTTTCTTGCAAATCCCCATGCAAGAAGGTGGATTTAACATCCATCTGATGGACCTCCCATTTATGTGAGGCAGCAAGGGCAAGAACAAGGTGAATGGAATTCATTTTGGTTACAGGGGAAAAGATCTCATTATAGTCAATTCCTTCAACTTGGGAAAATCCTTTGGAAACTAACCAAGCCTCGTGTCTTTCAACACTTTAATTTGATACATACTTATCTCTATAGACCCATTTACATATGACAAGTTTTCTTCCTTTGGGTAGAGGTACAAGATCCCAAGTATTGTTTTCCATTAAAGAACGACACTCTTCATTCATTGTAGTATTCCAATATGGATGACCTGAAGCTTATGCAAATGTCTCTGGATCATGAGTCTCTGAAACTTGAGCCAAAAGAGAAGAGGCTCGTTGGAATTGTGAATGTGTCTGACGTTGATATGAAGGATCATCGAAAAGATCACCAGTTTCTTCTTATGTTGAACGGACCCATCTAGGAAGTAGTGGAGCTGGTGCTAGTTCACGTTCAAAGGACTCATATGGAGGAAGGTGAGAAGGCGGAGGTGGATTTTCATCCTCATTGTCATCATGTGAAGAATAAATTGGAATATGAATAGAAGAAGGCACAAACGTCGAAGATGGATCACAGGCCAAAGAAGGCACAAATGTCAAATTAGGCTCCCAGGCCAAGAAATTTTCATCAAATTTAACATCTCTTCTAATAATAATTTCATTACAATGTGGTTGAAGAAGTCTATAACCTTTGACATCTTTAGAATAACCAAAAAATATACACTTTTCACTTTTAGGCTACAATGCTTTCCTTTTCTCATCAAGAATGTGAGCCCATGCTATACTGCCAAATACACAGAAGTGACTTACATCTGGTTTAATTTTAGTCCAAGCTTCTTCTGGTGTTGTATTTTTAATAACCTTTGTGGGAGTGTGATTTACTATGTAATTTTCACATTTGATGGATTCCTCCCAATACTTTAGACTTAATCCCTTAGATTGGATCATACAATTAGCTATTTATTTTAATGTGCGGTTCTTTCTCTCAACAACATCATTTTATTGTGGTGTATATGGAACAATGTGTTGCATTTGGATGCCCTGTGTAGTGCAGTAACTTGTAAAATTACGCTCAGCTATTTTAAGGATTGGGGGTGTTATTGTTGTTGTTTTTGAGGACGGCCTTGGAGAGCGTGTTAAAAAAAACTATTTTCACAAAAGAAAAAAATTTCGCTTCTCAATGACAACAAGGGTTAGATCTCGATTAGCTTACCCGGAAAATGCACATTTTCCTATTTGTTTATGATTTTTCAAGATCATATAGAGTGCGGGGAAAAGAGAATACACGGATCTAAAAGAGTAGAAACCCAGAAACAAACAATATAAAACTAAAATAATACGCTGCAAAATTTTAAAAAGGGCGTATTCAGACTTTATACCTCCAGATCTAGTTGAATTGGTTGTATCTTGGGAAAACATAAACCTTTTCGAGTGAAACGAAACACATTCCTAACTGAAACAAATGATATGAACACAATGGAATAGTCCTCTTATCCCATAAATGTATGTAAATGGTAGAAAATTTAGATGAGGCAACTCGGCTTCACGATCTCGATCTACAACAGGAGCGGGTCTTCAAACAAGCTCAGATACCATGTTCAACAACACAAGTATTCCAAAAAAGGATGAACACCTTCAGTAACCACTCAGACAACTAGATCAAATATCAACACACCGATGTTTTGACATGGTAAACCCTACGGGGAAACATCCACAGCCCTAACCAACGCGACCACTTGGAGCAGTTTATTAATGAAAAAGAAAAAGATTATAGAGAGATTTTTACAAGAGAGTTTCTCACAATAAATCATCGACAAATGACCCTCCATTCTATTTAAATAGATATCATGGATCAATCGGGTGTTAATTCATGGATCAATGGTCGTTAATATTGAGGAGAATATGAACCGTCAGATCACTCTACGGAAACATATTGTGACCGTCGGATTTCCTAACTACAAATGCATACTAATGCATACTAAAGAAACACACTTTTACCTAACAAATCATTAGACCAAGTATATTTTAACTAACTCCTAAGTGTCTAAATATCCTAACAGTTATTAGGACAAATTATCAAGAATTCGGATTAGTTATTACCAGTAATTGCTTAACCATGATTTTCTTTCCTTTTCTAGAAGGATTGGATCCATCCTTGATTCCAAAACTTAGTAACTTATTATCTCTTAAGTTTGAAAACATGGACATGAAATTGTGGTAAAAAAAAGACAATTGCGTTGGGACAAGCAGAGAAATCATGATGAAACTTAAGAAAAACAATTCAATCACCAACGACTACTAAATCTATTGGAAAGTAAGGCTCGGGAAATGCATTTGTTTTATCAGTCACCTATATCCTTTATGATCTTAGATATGGATGGATATGAATACCTTCTCAGTAAAATTGTATGGAGAAGCTACAACTAGAGTAGTAATACTTGGGTTGAATAAAATTTGTATACATTTCCTTACTCTAAGCCATGCAATTTCTGTAGGTTTTAATAATATATATATATATATATATATATAGTATAATTCCAGGAATTAGGAATCACATTTACCCATGTGATTCGATATATACATTCCATGACTTATATAAAAGTTATTTCCAGGAATAAATTACATTGATCCATACAACAATTTTTATCCAGAAATTAAATTCACGTTGATCCATACAAAATTTCCTTCAGGAAATAAATTTACAGTGATCCATACAAGCCAATATACATCTCCAATAATTCTCATATAAAACATCATATCAAAACAATGAATAATGTTACCATAAGGATGAATTTGTTGATAATCTTCATTATGTGCACACATACTCCTTGCTTTCTCTTGTTAATCCACAGACTTCACCGGTACATCCCAACCAACACTAGGGGTACTCTTCTTCCCCCTTATCCCCCCCAATCCGCAAAGGGGCCACACAGAGATAACCAAAACACAATAACACAAACTTTTTCTCGCAAGGAGAGGCTCCCACCTCTTGCATAAGCTTGAACCCAACTCTACACAAGTAAAATTAGTCAAATAAAATTTCAGCAGCATAGCATTCATCCAACAATAGGGTAAGTTCTCTCTTCCTCACCATTTCTTTTATAGGAAAAGTTGCATTGACACATGTCCTCCCATGCACAATTAAACAATTTTAAATAATTAAATTAATGATTATTCACCCTCAACACATGTCACACTCTCCCCAAGTTGCACAGGTTAAATCCTTTCTTATTTTAATTAATTAAACATTTTCCCTCACACTCCCCAATTCGTTCCTATTTTTCCTCCTAGTTTTCTCTTAGTTCCCCAATCCCTCATTTATTTTGTGTCCCCTAACTAAATTTTAGTTTTAGTTTTGGGAATCTTATTTTAGTTGGGATTAGTGATTGATTGACTTAATATACTAACTCTAAGTTGACCACCTATTCTATCATGTTTTTATTTAATTTTTTTTTTTAATTATTTTCACGCACACATGTGCACATATCCAAATTTTATTCTTATTTCTTCTTTTACTTAGTTTACTATTCTAACTCCACTTATTCCCATTTAATGTTTTATATAGTTCAACATCCTAAACTTAGAATCTTGTTAGTTTCCTAGTTTAATTTACTAATCAATTGTATGTTATTTCTAACAAGGTCTAAGTATTTTATTTTATTTTCTAGGCCTTCCATATTTGTATTGACTCAAAATTTTGTTTACGTGATGTGCCCTTCAAGAAACACTTCCTTGCTCCAAGGGTGCCACTTGACTTTGACTAGTTTGGAAGTTCGCAGACACTTGGATTCAACACTCCACTGGTCGACTTTGTGAGAGACTAAGCGATTGTCTAAGGAATAAGGATTTTTCCTTATTGTGTTCCCCTTATAATTCCTCGTGAATGACTATCTCAGTTTTCCCTCATGGCGTCATGAGCCTATCTGAACAAGGTAATCGTTAACCTTTCATTCAGGTCACGATGGGAGTGCTAGTAGGTTGTGACAAGGATGTTTCCACACCTCTCCATCATTCTTTTGGTTTCTGTGTATGGCCCCTTTAATCCATATGTGACTCAGATTAAAAAGTGTCACCTAGCATGCATCCACTAACAAAAACAATGTCAATAATCCATATACATGAGATCCATATGGAATTCATAATCAGTGATATATGCGTATAAATCAAATACTCGAACTGAATACAAGTCCACTCCCTTACTCAATCCAGATTCCAAAGAAGTATTTTGATTCCCTCGACATCTTCAACCTGTCACGTTTCCTGCACATTTAGGAAACCTCATCATAATATATGTCAATATATATACATCTAGAAACAACATATAAATCTAAATACTCGTCACAGTATAACTCATAATCAAAGAATAAACATATAAATCAAACTGAAAATCATAATGTACCAAGTTTTATATCGTATCACTTGCTCGCAAGTGTCCTCAAAGAATAAGTCAATGTTATAATGTGATCAATGGAAATGGATGTTACATACACCCCCTCTTGTTTTAAACTTCATACCGAAGTTTTTATTGTCTAAAATGAAAGAAATAAACACAACTGATAATAATGTATATATCCAGGTATCAAAATAAATAACAAAAATTGTTGATGCATCTCATATGTGTCCTCCCATGTAACAAAGTGTGGACTATAATTGTCCCACTAGACCTTGACTTGATCAACTATTCGACATCGTTGTTTTCGAGTGCGATGGTCCAGTATGTGGATTGGCTCCGCCATGATATCACCCTCTTCTGACACCTGCAAAGAACTCAAGTCAATAACATGTGACAGATCTAAAATATAATGTAGAAAAACAGATACATGAAATATGTCGTGCATATGCCTCAAAGAATCAGGAAAGGCTAGTCAGTAAGCCACCGGTCCTTTCATTTCTACAACTTTGAAAGGTCCCACAAATCTTAGAGAGATTTTAGATCCCTTTCCAAAATTAATCGAACTCTTATGTGGTTTCACCCATAATAAATATTTGTCACCAATCTCATAATTGCAGTCTATACGATGCACATCAACATAACTTATTTTCCGATATTGCGCTTCTTTAATCCTTTGTCTTATAGTTCACATTTGTTCTTCCATTTCTTGGATCACTTCTGGTCCTACCATGACCCTATCCTCTAGTCGATCCCAACTTAGAGGTGTCTGACACGGTTGTTCGTAAAGAAACTCAAAAGGTTCTATACGAACTCTTATGTGGTTTCACCCATAATAAATATTTGTCACCAATCTCATAATTGCAGTCTATACGATGCACATCAACATAACTTATTTTCCGATATTGCGCTTCTTTAATCCTTTGTCTTATAGTTCACATTTGTTCTTCCATTTCTTGGATCACTTCTGGTCCTACCATGACCCTATCCTCTAGTCGATCCCAACTTAGAGGTGTCTGACACGGTTGTTCGTAAAGAAACTCAAAAGGTTCCATCTTAATCAAACTCTGATAACTATTGTTGTGTGCAAATTCTACTAATGGTAAGAATTCTTCCCAAAATTTATGTTGATCTATTACATACATTCACAACATATCCTTTAAAGTTGGATTCCTTTTTTCATTTTCTCCATCTGTCTTTGGGTGATATGATGTGCTAAAATTCAGTTGTGTTCCCAAAGCCTCTTTGAAACTAGTACAAAATCATCATGTGAACATCGATCCTCGATCGGATATAATCTTTCTTGGTACCCCATGCAATATCACAATATCGCTAAAAACAAATCTAGCTATATCTAGTGCCTGATCTGTCATACGAACTGGAATAAAGTGTGCACTCTTCGTCAAAGTGTCAATGACAATAAATATAGAATCATGTCTCCTCACCGTCAATGGAAATCCAACAATATAATCCATCGAAATGAATTCCCATTTCAATTCAGGAATCGCATGTGGTTGTAACAATCCTGTTGGATGTCTATGTCCAGCCTTCACTTTTTGACATTCAATACATCTCACTACATAGTTAACTATATATGTCTTCATACCCTTTCAAAATAATAGTGGTTTAAGATCCTCCTTCATCTTTGTGACTCAAGGATGATCCATATACACCACTCGATCAACTTCATTCAAAATTAACCTTCGTAATTCATCATTTGGTGGTACATAAATTATGTTATTATATATTAAAAGTCTATCACTATCCAAATAATAACGTTCATATCTAGGTATCATCATCGTATATATTTCAATATTGCCTTTTAATTCCTTGAACCAGTCGTCGTCAATCTGTAACGCTAAAATATTTTCTCGAAGGTTTATCTCTAGTGGTATTACTAAGAAAATGTGAGGTCTCTGACTAAACACATCTTCTACTCTGTTAATTGTTCCCTTGATATACATAATATCAAAATCGTATTAACTTAAAAGTTCTGACCAACACCTTTGTCGTGCATTCAAGTCACTCTGATTGAATATGTGTTGCAATCCATAATGATCAGTTTTCAGTTCAAATTTTCATCCAATAAGATAATTTCTCCAAACTCGCAATGCATAAAAAAATCGTCAATAATTCCAAATCATGAGTTGCATAATTATCTTCATGCCTTCTTAGTTTCCTTGAAATATATGCGATCACTCGACCGTATAGCATTAATACTCCGCCTAAACCTTCCTTGGATGTGTCTGTGCATACCAAGAATTCCTTGTCCATATCAGGAACTTTTATTATCGGTGTCATCGTTAATAACTCATAATCAACGCTCATAGCTCAAGATTCATCCGATTGATTTTGACCATTTAAGATCTCACGGCTAGCAATTGTTCTAAGGAACATGAAGGTATCTATACCCATAACCCAATCTAGTTTAACTCTTTAAAAAAAAACTCAATATTAAAGTATCTAAAGAAAATTCCATCAATGCAAGAGATGATAAATTCATTAAGAACTATTAAATACAATTACTGCATAGTGACCAGAATATTTAACCTCATATCGTATTTTCGTTATTCTTTAATATAATCGTTCAATTCTAATTGAAGACCAATGCATTCGTGTTAGCCCATATTTGGAGTAACAAGTCCACACTGGTGTTTCTTTTGAGATATGTTAACTTCGGTCAAGGAGTGGAACTCATACTTCTTGGATTTACTGGGCCCAAAAAAATGCGCTAAGTACAGAAACGACCGGGAGTAAACTTGTGTCTGATAGAAAATGAACATTAATGGTGATTACAAGGTAACTCACTCCATAACCTAATCTACAATTGTAAATCAAGAACCCAATCTCAGAACAGTCAGGTCATTTAATCTACAACACGATAAAAACGTCATCTGTAAATGTAGTTCGGTTGCTCTGAGTTTAAATAATTACTAGCACAGCCGCTAACTCGCAGCTGAGAACGCCGAAAGGTCGGCTGAGAACGCATTCTATAAAACATCTGTGGTAATTCATAATTTGTCTGTGGTAATATGAAACGTTTGGCTGCATGGTTTAATCCTACTTAATCATTTAAACGTGGCAATTACATGTCCTTACAGTAATTTTTTAATGTGATTAGGTAAATGTTAAAAAGTAAACATGTTAACTGATGTCTTAATAAATGCAAGAAAGTTATGAACAATAAATCTAACCCATTGATTTTGGAGGACGACTAAGAATATGCCAGCATCTTCAATGCATAGCCATCAGATTAGGGTTTAAAGTTAAATAAGGTTAAAAGATCATTAATTGTGCCCATTGTCAATAGGTGTACACCTTTCGGCGTAATTAACTAAAATACTAGAAATTTTCATAAGAACCCTTCTTCAGCTACCCCACCTATCTCCAAGTTAAATTTATCAAGACAAAAATAATGGTGTCAATGTCGCATTGGTTTCATGTGAAACTTACAATGTTAGAATTAGTTAAGTGAATGTGAGAGGAAAATATATAAAAATTTGTAGCCAGTAAGGGGGTAGGTGAAGGTAGATGTTAACGTAACATACTTGAAAACAAGAATTCAAAACCATAACATAAATTATTGTACCTATTGTTGTCGACTACGACTTAATTGTAGCTGCAAAGTCGGAGGAACATATTGGTTTTGAGACTGACAAGAAAACAGCGGAGGATTTACGCCAATCCTCCATTAACAATACATCTTAACAAAATTCATTATCTACGGATTAATATATACTTATCACGAAAATTTTGGCATCTCTAAATTCCACGACTACCAAGAATCATCATCCTATTTGTCATTCGCGTATTAGTAAATATTGAGGTTCAAACTTTATCTAGGGTTCCGA
>ML777151.1:111800-124270 GCA_009831015.1 Picea engelmannii
TTCAGGTTACGGTGGGAGTTATAGTAGGTTGTGACAGGGACGCTACCACACCTTTCCCTCATTCGTTTGTTTTTTGTGTATGACTCATTTACTCCATATGTGAGTCAGATTAGCAAGCATCACCTAGCCTACATCCACTCACAAAAACAATTTCAATAATCCATATACATGAGATCCATATAGAATTCATCATTAGTGATATATGCATATAAATCAAATACTAAAATTGAATACAAGTCCACTCCCTGACTCAATCCAGAGTCCAAGGAAGTTTGTTGATGCCCTCTGCATCCTCAACCTATCGTGTTTCCTCCACACTTAGGAAACCTCATTATAATATATGTCAATATATATACATCTAGAAACAACATATAAATATCAATGTTCATCACAGTATAACTCATAATCAAAGCATAAGCATATAAATCAAACTAAAAATCATAATATACCAAGTTTTATACTAGATCACTTTCTCGTAAGTGTCCTCAAAGAATAAATCAATGTTATAATTTGATCAGTGGAACTGGATGTTACAACTTTTGGGAGGCTTAGGAGTGGTTGCCTCGAGGAGTGGTCATTCAAGGAGTTGGATAAATTTATGTAGCTTATGATTGTGTGGATTATCAGGAGCAGTTAGGTGGATTCAGGTATTTGCACCTTACAGACCAGTGCTATGAGTAGAGGGTGCTTCATGTCATACAAGCTAGTGTGGGATCTTGGTGACTTTAACTTCTACAAGATTCTTGTGTTTAAGGACTCTGCAGACGATATGTTGGGGGATTGTACAGAAGATCCTTGGATTATTGTAGTAGACCGTGTGTGTTGGAGTATTAGGGATTTTCCCTTTCAAACTTGGAGATGAGGTGTAGTGGATTCCCTATCAGTTGATTACCACATAGACTTCTCTATGATTTCTGATTTTAGAGTTGGGATACAATGGATGGGTATGATCCCCGATAGTGGATGTGATCCCATGAGGCATTATAGCTTGTGGATGCAGAGTCAATGCGATGGTTGGACAACTATGATTAGAGTGACACAACATCATCGTGGTGGTTCCTTTCTGAGGATAGATTGGGGCCCTAGGATTTCAGTAGGATACAGTGCGACAATTGACACAGAGGCGAGAACCAATGTTTTCCTTCATGAAATTGGTTCTCTAGAAGAGTGGCTCCTTGGTGGTGTTGTTCTTGAGTCTGTACTTAAGGCTCAAAAGTACAGTGTCAAGGCATCCGAAAATGGTTAAGAGATGGAGAAGGGAGAAACGTCAATATTCAGAGAAGGAAACTAAGGGAGATTTCTTCGTTGGCGTTGTCTGGCTTCAAACTGTTCCTGGATAGTTATGTCTCATTCAATAGCTGCCCATGATTGTTCAAGCTCAGCTCGGTTAGTGGTCGTTTTAAGGACAGTGTTGAAGAGGTTTAAGGTGATGTGTGTTTGGTTCAATAGTCCAGGTTCAACGTTAGGTTGAGTTGGTACAGGAACTTTCATGGGGGAACAGTGAGGGTAGGAAGGACTTTAAGAAAGGTTAAGTGTTGTCTCAGTTTGGTCTTATGAAAGAGAACTTACGTTTGCAGAAATAAAATAGAGATGCAAATCTAAGGTTCATTCCCGTAACTGTATTATATTTTAATAAAAGGTGTGAGATGGGAGAAAAACATTGAGCCGTTTACAGTGTAAGGTTCCTACCAGGGGAAAATATCATGACATAAACGGAAGAGGAAAATATGTAAGAAAATAATCAATGTAACAAAGAATATATGTAGAATTCCGAAACTGCAAATTGGTCTTACACCGCTGATAGCTGGTGCAAAGGAAAGACAATAAAAAATTACAGAAAACCCAAATTCATTCGTTATAGTAGTGGTCGTACTAAAGTATAACGAAGCACATCAATTATGAATATGAATTGAAATGGAAAAATGAGAAACAAGAAAGCAAACTTGTAATATAGTCGTGACGGAATTGAGAATCTCCGGATCTGCTTGTATTAAATCTCAATGTAAAAACTCTCTTACAAAACTTCAAAAAGGGTCCAGCCCTGTTTATTTGTTTCTGGGATATATTTATACAATTTTTACAAAACGGACAGAATATCAACAGTCGCAAAATTTCGGTTATGACCGAGAAGAGAGCAATCGCTCCATTTCGCCTACTCTATCTTCACTTGGTGCCAGGTGTTTGTCGTCGTGCAGACTCGGCGCAGGCGATGCATCTTTCTACTAGCTGGGATATGAGCCGTGATGGTTCTTCTTGACATCTGGCCTCGACGAAGTAACATTCTCGGGCTAATTGCTGCAACTTGTCTTCCAATTGTGAATCGATGATGTCGAGGGCACTTAGTTGCGCACTGGGTTTGATCATGTATTTATCAACTTGGACTATGTCTACCATATCCATCTGAGAGATATCAGCCAACTCTCTTTATTCCTTATCTTTCAGATCAAGTGAGATATGTTCCACATTCATTTGCATCAATGCTTCGGCATTGCCTCCACTGTCAATACCCAGCAGCTCGCCGTCAATAGAATTAAAATCTTCTTCGAGGGAGTTGGTTATATTTTTGGTTTGTTCCTTGCCCAAGGCTATGTTGTGCTCCCAATCCTTCAACAGAATATTTCCTCGGGTTTTCTCTGAGATGGTGAACCTGGGAGTACCCGCCGAAACCCGGTTGTTAGTGGCTATTACTGCCTCCTGGAAGGCGACCCGAGCTGCTCCTGCATCCATTTCTCTGGCTGATAAGTTTTCGGAAACTTGATGGACCAACAGACAGTTTTCCCGAATAGCTCCCACCTTGCTGAGAAAATTCTGTTATGCCGAGGAGATTCTGCCCCGAATCTCGATCGCTTGGGACTTAAATATCCCGATGTCTATCATTTTTCTCTCGGCGATTTCTACCCGAGCCTGCAGCTGTTCAATCAAACTTCTCTGTTGGCTCGCCTTCATTCGACCATCTCGGATCATCAACTGTGCTTGCTCAAGCTTAGCTCTGAGCACCTCTATTTCATTTTTGTCGGCCAATCTGGCCTGTTCTATTTCCACGCTAGCCTGACATTTAGCGTTCTCTGCGATTGTGGCCAATCTAGCCTCGAGGGTCCTGATTAGGCGATTCTTCCTTTTCAGTTGGTTCTTCAAAATCCCAACTGAGAATTGATTTGCCAAAGCATACGCTCCCAACGTTCCTGTGATTTCAGTGGCGAGTTGGTCACTTTTCTTATCTTTTCCATCGGTCATGATTTTATATTTTTTCCCAGTAGACCCTCCTTCTTGATAGAACTCTCTTTTCACTACAACCTTCCTCTTTTTATCAAAGAAGAACTCATTCGGAGGGAGTTCTTTTGCTCTTATGGGCCTCAGTTCTTCATTAAATATCCAGCCCTCGCCGATATTTCCCTGTGTCGACTGCAAGGGTGTGACCGAGGTGATGGGTTCTCCGATTTGTTTTGTCGATTATCTTGGAGTATCGACAAGATTCTGCTTCTTTGGCGGTCCTGGAGTCTTTGTCTCGATCTCCGGATTCTGTTTCCTTGGCGGGTCCGGAGTCTTTACCTCAGCCTCCAGATTTTGTTTCCTCGGCGAGTCCGGAGTCTTTACCTCTGCTTCAGGATTCCTCGTTTGTTCCCCATGCTAGTGTTTTCCAAGGTCAGGAATTGCGTCTTCAAAACCTTCAGCATCCTTCTGTTTCGTCTCGGAAATACCCAGACTCCCACCTCTCAGCACAGTGGGGAGACAACTTTGTCTATGTTCCTGGAACCTCAATACAGAGGCTGTGTCTTAGGGTGCTAAGGATTGGATCCGGGCTAGAACTTCTTCATAAGACCTCGCCCCTCGGAAAATGTCATCTAGGGGTGAATTTTCATGCTTAAATCTCTTGAGCCCACAATTAGCTAAATGGTTGCTCACAACCCTCTGTGGATTGTGTTTCTTATATTCAATGGAGACCAAATTTAGGTTTTCCAGGGCTACAACCTCAGCTTTGGCATGCCCGAAATCTAATAAAGAATAAGAATTTAGCCGAATGGGAAAAGACGGCCATAACTTCTTTGAGTACCCTTTGAGTTCTTTACTCACCCCGCATATTACCGTTTGTCGGGCGACCTCGCGACAAACCAACTTGTCAGGAATGAACAATGGCAACGCATGAGGGGGAACAGAAGCCCCGAAAACTCTGAAGTACGAGAACTCTGCCTCCACGTACCAGTCCGCTATGCTACTCAGATTTGTTGCAATGCAGTCCGAGATGCGAGGTGGTGGGTGACCAAAGATGGCGATATGCAGGGGCACCATCACCTAGTTAAAAATTTCATATGTGAACTTTTCTGCTTTGTTTTCCCATAGTTTGTCATGATATACATGTATGGGTTTCTCTTGGGCTGGAGTCCAACCCCAGCTCATCAATGGGAAAGGTGTCATGGAACATATTGCATCCATAATATATGCGGACATGAAGAATGAGGATGGCCTCCCATTTTCCTTCTGCTCCCGGTACTCTGTGACCCGGTTGTCCAAACTATCCGAAAGTATCTTTGCCCAATTAAAAGAGCAACCTTCTGCGGCCCGAAACATTAGAGGCACCCATGCAAGGAGAAAATGTGATGTGTCCTCCCTCCCATATAGCCGACATGTCATCATGGCCACATATTTATACTGTGGCTCCAACGAGGTGATTGAATAAACACCGTGGTCATTAGCCCTGAACTTCGCGGCGCGCGAAACCCAATCCTTTATCAAACCTGGCATGGTTTTATCATACTAGATGAACTCCTTCTCTTTGAATTCCTCTAGGAACTCAGCGTCGTATGTGTAGTCAGACGTCATCAGGAGATTATACATGGTTTGCATATGCTCTGGCCTAAAAGTCCCGACAATGACTCGTTGCTCATTCATGATAGTCCAGGTCGGTATGTCTACGTGATCCAACGCCCATCGGACCATGTCATAATATGGGAGCAACTGTGGTCTGGATGCTACTCTGTGCATACCGGATTGGACGACCATCTTATATTTGGTGTTGAGATCATCTTTTTCATTTCCGTCAGAGTCGTCTGAATAATCTACCAATTGTGACTGTAGAATGTCTGAAACAAATGACCAGTTTGGGACCGAATCGATACTTTGGGGTGAAGTATCAGAGACGTTATCCGAGCCTTGTCCTGCGACCTCAACATTCGTCTTTGTTGCTTTCCGCGGAGCCATAGCTGAAGCTTGCGTTTTAGCTCTTCTACGATAGAACTATGTATACATGCAGAAGTTAGTTTACTCAGAAGTAACGAGCTCTGCGTGCTATGAGAAATGCATAATGAAACGCAACTCTTCCATATATTTGAAAAAATTGTACCTTTCAAAACAAGCCCGTCCAATCATATTTAGAATTAAATTTTCGCTGTAAAAACTGATCTTATATCCATAGATTTTCCCTAATTCCCATTAATGTCATAACTTTCTGACGGTTTAACAGTCAGTTGGAGTATGGAGAGAAAAGGCTTCGTCGGGAAACGTGCAAACCTCGAGACGCGGGATATACTTTGCTTTAACTTAATTAATCCAATCTTGCCAACGTTAATCAATTTCTCGCTATTCGTTATATCGTGGATTTTCTTTTAACATTTTGGGTCTCCAACTCCCGAGACCGTGAGGACCGAATTTGGTTTAATTAAAGGTAATCGCGATTTGAGGCATCATTAATTTTATAATCATTTTATTCGCCATATCGCAACTCAAAACTTCGAGGATAAGTTTATAGGAGATTTATATGCCGAGTTGCGAAATCGTGAGATTGCGATAATAAGGTTTAATTAAGGTGAAAATAATCTTGGATTAAGTGATTAATTAATCTTGTTATAATTACATTGTGACTTCGTGGGTCGGGGTTCAGAAGCTATAACTTTTGAAAAAGATAGTGCCGAGTGACGAAACGTCGAGAACAACTTTTACCATGGTTATCTTTTTGCCTTTAGTTCTTAACCTGGGTTATCAAGACAAGACCTCGTGTCCTCGGCCCTCGGGGCTGTAAAAGTAAAAAATTTGGTTGGGCAAACGCCGAGGCGCGAAACCCCGACGACGACTATTCACGAGTTGAAAGACTTTACCCTGGTTACCATTTTGAGTGAAAATTTTTAAACGACTTCGCCACTTCATGACTCGGGCCGTGTGAATTCATAAATTATAGTATCCGATCTGCGAGATTCCGAAGTAGAGAAAAAAGAGGAAAACTCTTACGAAATGCAGGACTTGCTTCGAGAACAGAAAAACTATGGCTGCTTGCGGGATCAAGCTCTTAGAGATCATCGATCTCTCGAAGGGAACAAGAAAACCATCTTTAGATTTTAATCATTGAAATGAAAATTGTGACGGGTTTTAAAAAACAAGGGCGACTCCAACAGGTGGTTTGATCTCGTTGTGGTAGCATCGAGTGGCCTTAATTGTGACAGGTTTTCATGAGACCTATGATGTTAGTAAATTATCGGATAACATATTGAGCGAATGATGCTTCACCTCTTACAGGGTGGTTTGGGATCCTGATATCATCTTCAGTGTTAGTATCGATCAGTTGATGGAGTGTCAAATACTAATGGCATTGCTTGAGGACAAGCAATCTTTGGGAAGGGAGGATTTTTCATGTCCCCACTTTTTTATTCCCTTGTTCAACAATGGAAATGACTTATGTGGCTTTTCAATGAAGAAAAAGGGAGTCAAAAGGGGTTATTTAATGTCACTTAGATAGGATATGTTACGTATTTAAAGTGACATTAAATAAATAAAGTAACTTTAGATTAATAAGTTACTTAACCATTACTAAAGTGATTTTTAATATTAAAGTGAAAAGTGGAGGGAAAATAAGGGTTATTTTTTATTTAGTCAAAAGGGGGAAAGTTCTATAAGTTATATTTGATTCATTCAAAAAGGGGAAAGATCTAGAAGGAATGGAAAAATGATAAAAGGAGGGGTAGAGACTCACTTTGACATTATGATTTGATCTCTCATTTCAAAAGTTCTCTTGGAGACATTTTTTTGTTAGGGTTTAGAAAAACCCTTCCACTATTGGTTTGGATTTGGTGATACAATATCCACCCTAAGTAGACAAGAGGGGAATCCATCCATAA
Source organism: Picea engelmannii (assembly GCA_009831015.1). Lineage (NCBI taxonomy): Eukaryota > Viridiplantae > Streptophyta > Pinopsida > Pinales > Pinaceae > Picea > Picea engelmannii. Next base: position 118,904 of record ML777151.1, read on the forward strand.
TTTCCATTAGAACTTCATTTGGGAGTTTGTATTCAGTTGGAGGTTTTATCAGTTTGTGCAGGAGATTGGAGAATCTTTTAGACAAGGCCGCACTCAGAAGTTGTAGGTATGATGAGGGTTTATGAGAAACCATGATATAGGACAACCATGTGGGTTTATTATAGGGTGTCTCGTGAGGCCCTCGCTAGTTGTCCTAACCTTATCAAGCGAGGCCCCTCTAGATGCACAACCTTGTCACATGAGGCCCTTGGTAATGGGTTCAGTGATCGTAGTGGTCCATTCTGGGTCAGACCCATAGGGTTGGATGGTTATGTGCATAACGACAGAGTTGAAGAAGGTCATATTAGGATAGAAAATCCTTGGAGTAGTTGACATCATTCCAGGTTTTTGTTTGAGTTATTTTCTATTAGTGGACATTGTAGCTACCTTGCAGCCATTAGACATGTGTGTTTAGGAGTATTTTGCAGTTGTTATTACAACCATTAGAGATCTTTGTATTTGTTGTGATTTGGATTTCCACACCATAATAATATGCCATGGTTATTTTCTCTATTCCATATGTAATGGGTGCATGTGATATATTTGACCATATCCCTATCTTATTGACATATGAAAATTGTTTGTAAGGCATTTCTAGCAAAGTGTTTGATAAAATCACACAAAGAAAAATAACAATTTGGGAAGAAAACCTATATTTTATGTCTGTCCTAGTTGGGGACATTACATCGTACCATCTTACAAGTTCCCTTTCCCAATGAAATATCCACACCTGCATCATCCAACTTACTTACAAATATTAGGCTCCTAGTTAGATATGGAATGTGCAGAACTCCAGGGAGAGTTTTAATTCTTCCATATTTTAGCAAAAGCTTAACCCTTCTACGTCCCATGAATTTGGTTGTTGATTCATATCCTAGAAATACATCACCACCATTGTACTTTTCATATTCACATAACCACTCCCTATGAGAAGTCATATGAAATGATGCACCTGAGTCGATAAACCATACATCACGATCTTCATGTGTACCTGTAGATGCTAGGTAAACATCACCCCCTTCTTCTATGTAGGTTTTTTCCTCTGTGGAAAAGGCATCATCATATCCATTTTCTTTATCAACATTATTAGACTTGAAATATTTCTTATAATGCCCATCTTTACCACATTTCCATCATTTCCTCAAAGATTTTCCTAGGGATTTTGATCTACCTTTATATTTAGATCACCCCCACGAAGACTTATTTTTATTCCTTTCTTGGGGATGACCTCTTACAGATAAAGAATATGTGCTATGACTATCCATGATTTTTTACCTCGTCTCTTATGATAACAAGGATGAAACTATATCCTCATACTTCAATGTAGATTGAGAATTACTAGCAATTTCTACAACCAGATTATCCCAAGATTATGGCAAAAAAAATAAAAAAGTAATACACTTTTCTTCTTATGTAATGGTAATATTAATAGAGACAATTTGACTTACCAGAGTATTGAAGGCATTTAAATTATCTGTCACAGAATCTCCATCTTTCATCCTAAGATGATACAGCTTTGTTCAAAGAAACAACTTGTTTACCGGGGACTTTGACTAATACAAATTCCAAAAAATTTCCCATGGTTCCTTGGATATATATATTTTCCTGACACATTCAATAACATTGAATCTTCCAAGAAAATATGAATGGTACTCCTTTCTCTTTTATCCAACTTCTCCCAATCTTCTTTCGACATACCAGTAAATTGAGTACTAGTTGTTTGTGTACCAGTACATTGTGTAACAGTACATTGTGTACCAATACCTTGTATACCATTCGGTTTTGTACCGAGATCCACAACGATCCATTATTTTGTGTCTTCAAGAACGTCCTCCATCTTGAGCTTCCATAGCTCAAAGTTTTGACTATTGAACTTATCAATATTGATTCTAGAATCGTTCTCCATTCTATTTCAACACATGAATCACTACTACAAATATCCCAATGAACCCAGGTTTATCACACACCCAAGATAAACTTGATCTATCAAGACCGAACTAAACCATCAGCAACAAAGGTATACCCCTAAATCCAAAAAACATTTATGATACCACATGTAGGTTTTAAACCTATGAAGTAAATCAATGCATACATATTATTAAGAAAAACATAAATTAATCAATGGCTCATACACATAGTACATAGTGATTTACCATTAACTGGGAGAATACCAACCTTCGTGGGTGTCACACCTCTCGACTTTTCATTATATTAATTTCACCATTCACAATACAATATATAAAATATTTTAGGTATTTGTTGGCACAGGAGTAGACCCGGGGTTCATCTCTAACAACGCACCAACAAGCCCTAACTACTGTCCCTTTCAGCAACACTTGCAAAGCATATGTCGTCTCACCCGAAGTAGCAATAGGGGGTTGCAAAACATAGGTGTCTACAACCAGAGGAAATGAAAAGTGGGTCCAAAACAACAACAACACAACATCTAGATATCGTTTACCAACTCAACCCTACTTCGCACAGTTATATCTCAGATCTAACACAATGATGCAATAATAGAGCAATCAAAAGGAAAAATAACACAACATCAATCCCACAGAACAACAAGATATATGTGGTTTGCCCTCTCCCTAGGGCTACGTCCACAGAACTGTGTTTCTTAATATTATAGGAAAACATACAGGTATATCTGTGCTCTTAGCTTGTATATCTCTCTCCTTCTCTCTCTCTTTCTTTCCCCTCCCTATGCACCCAGCTGCAGGGTTGATCTTCGCACCTAGCTAAAGATCTTACAACACAGACTCTCTCTCAACATAATACTTCTCTCTCTCAACAAAAATAATTTCTCATTACATAATTGAACCCAACTTGGGTCTCTTGACCTTTATTTATACATTACAATGACTCTCGGAAAACCTTAGGCTGAAACCTAGGTGTCCAAAACCCTAAAATTCCATAACCCTAGGTGTTTAAAACCCTAGGTCAAGTTGACCTGCATTTTCAGGGCTTCGTCAACTTGTCTTTCCTTCTTTCCCGCGAGGTGCTCCAAAGCATCTATTGGTGGCTTTTTTCACTTGATGAGTTGTCCACGGTCCATCTTCCTTGCTGATTTGTCTTCCTCGACCTTCTCTTTCAACGAATCTCTTTCTCTTACTTCACTCGTTCTTTTCTTCTTCTTTGGCCACTTCGACCCAATCTCAGTCAATGTGATTTCCGTGCAGTTCGTACTTCACACTTCTTTCCTTAATCTTCTCTTCCTTCCATAACCGAGGGCCAACAGTATTTCGCAACTACCAAAACCCTAATCTCTTAATGTGGGATTAATTTAGGAAACCATTGTTGTCAAATATGACAGACACACCCACACACATGCAAAGAATATAACTCATACCCAAAAAGTACCTCATCAAATAGAAGAACCTACCAATAGAATAAGCAACATGGGAAGATGAGTTCTTCATGCAGAAACATCCACAACTAATCAATTGTTGATGAAAACACTTGTTTAAATGGAAGAGGAATATGAATCCCTAGACAAAGCCCCATGTAAATCCCTAGATATTTAGTTGTTATAATTCTATTATTATATTAGCATTTTCGTCTAGAACCTTTAATTGTGATTTTACCCTTTGTATCCTACACACACACACACACACACCAAGAATACCTAGTTTTAGGATCATCTCATCTTGTACATTTTTTCTATTCTAAAATAAGGTTTCTCCCTCAATGAGGCTTCACATTCATTCTTCTCTCTTTATCAAGGTGTGGAGTTACTCTCTCACTCTTTTTATGGTATTTTGGTTGCTTGGTGCATAACACTATATGGCATGGAGTAGTTACTTTGGGCATGGCAAATTAAGATTGAAAAGCACTTAGATGATTAGGGATTCCATCATATTCCTTCAAATTCCAATATATACGTCAAAATAATTGGTAATGATATCATTCTACTGGTCATTTATGTAGATGACATCATTACTACAGGTATTGAAGGAAGTGTTATTGAATAGACCAAATATAATATGAGTAAAACTAGGAAGTGTTATTGAATAGGCCAAATATAATATGAGTAAAACGTTTGACATGACTAATCTAGGCCTCCTACATTAATGTCTAGGGGTAGATTTTTGAAAAATGGGTAGCATCATTTTTGTCTCACAAAACTAATATGCCAGAAGTTTGCTTGACACGTTCATAATGATAGATTGAAAAATCTCATGTACAACTATGGAGAAAGGGTTAAATATTTCACCAAGACAGACCCTAAGGAAATTAATGAGTCAGTCTACATGTAGCTAGTTTGAAGCTTGATATATCTAACATCTACTAGGCCTAATTTTAGTTATAACAATATTACCAACTTAACGAGAACTTTGTCGAGTTCTCATTTTTTCAAGGGTCACATTTTTTACCTCGTTTTTAAAAATGGTGCTACCGGTAGCAACCCCCTCCCTTTTTAGGTGGTATTTTGATATTTTAATTTTTTTTATCCATAATATTTCCACAATTTTTTTTAAATGCTTATTTTTCATCTATTTTCAATTTAAAAAAAAAAAACAAATTTTCAACAGTGTTTTTAGTCCTTTTTTCATACTTCTTTCAATCTTAAAAATATTTTTTATCATTTACTTTTTCAAAATTAAGATTTTTCATACAATTGTGTCTCCTTAATTAATTTATAGTTCCATACTTTTAAAATATAGTGGAAAACATCATTTTTAACAAATTGTTTAACTTTACTTCAATACATAAAAAATAATTTTGATTAAATAACACTATTTTTGAATATTTAACAAAAAAATATAATTTTATTTTATTTTTATAAATTAAAAAAGGAAAAGAAAACAATTTAAATTAATAATAATAAAAAAATTAAAATTCAAAAGCATATATATATAAGTTAGTTAATATATTAGAACCTTCTTGAGAAAATTACAAACCTGTGGTCTTATGTGTCAACAATGCCCAACTGGGAAACCATTGTTGGAAGAAAGAGTGACACTTGTCCAAAAATTAAGTGTGACACTTGTCCAAAGTAGAGACTTTGTTTGTCATGCAAAAAAAACTACAGTGCCACGCAGGGCGACAACCTGTCTGAAATCTAAACTATGCAAGTAAAAAAGTTGCAAAGCCTTGCTGAGCGGAGGCTTTCTGTAAACTTGACTGAGATAGACAGGCTAGATTTAAAAACGAGAACTAAGAAAAACTTAAATAGAATAGCTCTAAAAACCTGGACCAAGTTTTGGGCCTGCAAAGGCTTGGGTTTTATTCATCTTTCCCTTGTCGCGATATGCAATTGCCTGTCGGAGATCCTGGAGAAAGGACATTGTAATGATCCCAAGCCATTATGCAAGGATCATCACT
>ML777151.1:138677-158890 GCA_009831015.1 Picea engelmannii
AGTTTATATATATATATATATATATATATATATATATATATATATATATATATATATATTAGTTTGGTTATTATTTTTTAAAAATATGTATAAATATTTTTTAGATTATTGTTTTTTTGGGAAAAAAAATCTTTTTTTCACTTTTTTCAACTCTTTTTTAATGTTTATTTTTTATTAATTTATATAATTTAGGTTTTAAATGTGTTTTTTTTGCTTCATTTAAAAAAAAAAGTTACCAAGATTTTGTCCTTTCTATTTATTTATTTTTCAATGTAAATTTAAAAAGAAAAGAAAAAATTAGTAAATAAATTTTTAAGTGACCATTTTGTATCCAATTTTTTTTTTTTTTTGCATAGGGATCTATTGTCAAAACCATGGTTTCAATTAGGTTTAAATGAGTCATAATTTTAACGTTTAGAAAAAACTTTTTGTTTTAGTTATTGTCACTTTTTTATTTAGGTGTTAATTTTAAGGTTTTTCTAAGCTATTGTATGAGTTTTGAAGGTCATGCTTGAAAAATGTTGTAATTTTGACCCCGTTTGAAAAAATGGTGCTACCGATAACACCAATTTTTTATTTGGGGTTGATTTTCATGTTTTTTATGCAAAAATATGAGTTTTTGGGGCTAGAGTTCTCGTTTTGAGGTCACAGTTCTCGTTAAGTTGGTAATATTGTTTGATGATATGAGCTTCATTTCCATATTTATGATAGTGCCAAAGGTAGAGAATTGGACTATAGAAAAGAGTGTCTAGACATGTGAAAGGAACACTTAAGTTTGGAATTCTATACAGCAGAAGGAAAGACCCTATTGGTGGGTTTACATATTTAGATTGGGCAAGTTGTGTGGATAATAGAAAATCAACATTTGGATATGTTTTCATCCTTGGCATGGGTGTTGTCACATGGAGAAGCAAGAAGTAGAATGAATTATCCCTTTCATTGACATAAACAGATTATCGAGGACCGATGAAAGGAGCATGTGAGGAATTTTGGCTCAGGAGGATGTTTTTATACATGAAAATGTAGAAAACAAATCCAACACCCCTACTTGTGACAATCAAGGGGTGATCAAACTAGCCAAGGATTCAGTCTTTTATGAGCATACCAAGAATATTAAGATGCATTGCTACTTCATCAAACAAATTTTAGAAGATGGATCTATTGAGATACAATATTGTCCCACATAGGACCAAACTACAAGCATTTTCACCAAGTCTTTGGGTTCTAAAAAATATGTAAAATTGTGGCATAATATTGGTGTAGTTGTTAGATTGACCATTAAAGGAGGTTGTTAAAGTAAATATCAGATTATAATGGTCAATTAGATATAGGAATTAATAAATTCATTTGGACTTTAGGTTATTTTATGATTTTATGATTTATTTCACTTTAGTGTGTTGTTTGGTCTATCCCACATTTATAAGGTGGATTGATTCAACTATATTATAAATATTTATAAAAAATATTTTGATTTCTCATTATTAATGCAATATCGGTTCTCTTTATGTGTTCATGTTGTCAATATAAGTTGTAGGAAGGGAATTTGGATGGATTCTTTGGATTAGGAAGATTGTAATTCATTTTGGGTTTTCCATATGGGAGATGAGTATCACCCCCAAAGATAGGTCCATTGGCATCAGATAGATCAAACTAAATTCTACCCCCCACAAAAGTTCCCTAATGTCTAGATGATAATATTCCATAGGTAGGAGCAATATCAACAATCACCAAATCAATCATAAAAAAAAATCCTCTAGATTTCAAACATCATCACCACAATATATTTAATCATTTCTAGATATTCGACCCTCTTGGAATCAAAAGGGTACAGATATTTGAAGGGTCTTGCAACATCTAGCCCTATTTTTACCATGATATCCGAGGACATCAAGGAATGTGAGTCCCTATAGTTGTATAAACAATTATGGAAATGAAGGTTTTTCAATTCAAGAGTAATATATAAAGGAGGGGTAGGCTCATCACTTCCATCTAGAAAATGTCCCAATGTGGATTTGGGAGCATCATCCAAGAAGCTAATGAGGTCAACTACAAGAGGATTTCATCTTGGAGAAATATTGCATTTTTATATGGGCCATTAGTCTACATTTGGATATTTGAACTCCAGTAGGTTAGGTCTAGGGATACTCCTTGGCTCCCAAGAAATATGATATGTCCTTTATATGATAATGTTTTTTTACAACTTCTTGTGCCACCAAAACACACTCCCTAATTTATTATATTCACGATTTCTCTGAGAGAATAAATTGGGTCCCCTATTAAAAAAATTCTACAAGAAAACCTCTTATATTTTCTCATGCAAATGTTAAATCCCAAGACTCTCTTCTTACTCTCTATACTTTACCATTTTCAACATTTTGAAGAACACTTTGGCCCGCCAGCACATAGTGTATCGACGAGTTCCCTATTTCTTCATCAATACATAGTGTATCAACAAGTATCCTCTTTCCCCTACCAATACATAGCGTATTGGAAAGAATCATCTTCCCCCCATTGAGACAACCTATATTGGAAGCATCTTCTTTTTCCCATAGATGCATGAGGATGATCCAACACTTAGTGTTTTTTTAGCAACCTTCTCATGTTTTGGCGTTCAATATTTATTCTTCCATTTATACATTGGCACTCATTCCTTTTCCGCATGTCGACATATAGATCCCCCATCTTTTCTCCATCATCGACACTTCTCTCTTCATCAAAGAATTACTTCCGGTGTTTTGACAGTCCATCCCTCTTCGTCCATTGATATATTGATGCACGATCACCCACTTGCATCGATACATCGAAGACCCATCTACTTATGATCGCTGATATATATCAACATAAGATCTTTGTTTCTCTATGATATGTAGTGTATCAGTGAGATTCATCTATCTTCACCAATACATATTGTATCAACACGATTCTTCTATCTTCGTCGATACACATTGTATCGGTGAGATTCTTCTATCTTCTCTAATACATTGTGTATCTACAAGATTCTTCTATCTTCACAGATACACATCGTATCGGCGAGATTCTTCTATCTTTGTCGATACACAGTGTATTGGCGAGATTCTTATATCTTCGTCAACACACAGTGTATCGGAGAGATACTCACATCTTGAGGCCTCTCCTATTTTCCTCCAACTTGGATCATTTTCACTACACCCATTAAGCATGTCCTTTTGATCTCCCATTGATTTCAATTTACTTCATGTTGCAGTCACAATTGAATAATATAATAATCTTGGTGAGTTTGTAAGTGTTGATAGCATCTTTTATTACGCATACCATACCGGCATGTATATTTTGTTCCTTTTGATTATATGACTAGCCTTGATCATGAAAGTGTCATTTATTTTTAGTTGGGTTAATTTCAGCATCTACAAGGCACATATTGGCTCTGAGTTTCATATCAAAGAATAATTGGTACTCTTGTCGCATACTCAGTGGAAAGTAATCCAAACGTCAATTGGTTATTTTTTATGGGATAATATTTCTCATCCACTGATGTATGACTTTAGTTCTGCTAGATGGATTAAGATCCTATATAACATAGATGCCATGAGAATTTATGAATTGAATTCATGCAAAGCACTAGCAAGAACGGGGTCTGACCTTTTATTAAAAAATTCATTTGCTTGTAATTTTGTGTAATAGATTCCAACACCACTGACAGAATCCAAATCCGAGGTCCGAAAGTGCTGGAACGGTCACCAAGGATTTCCATCCAATCAAGCCTCATTAATCTTGACCTTCATTAAACATGAATGTACTCAAATGCTTGAATAAATTTGTAAATTATCTCACTAGAATCCTCCCCGTGTGCTCTCCATGTCATAAAAATGGTGCCTGAATCGAACATCGTATGAGAAAGTTATGGACTTTTGAACTCATGCTATTGTTGTTTCTTGCCATTAAAAAAATAAAAAACACTTATAAATTTTTTGATTGTCTCCCTTCACCGGAGGCAATCTTGTTTATTTTGTCGATACAATGGAGGTAATATTGTTTCTATCACCTATACACTGGCGCCCAAAGAGACTTCCACTACTGATACACTAGTGCATGAATGCCTTCTAAGCGCCAATACATGTGCGGGTCCCATAAAACTGTCTTTCATTTTTTGGACATAACGTTTGACTCCAGAACCCATTTTGTGCACTCCTTATACTGTTGGAAATGTATTGTTGAGATATACAAATTCCAAGTTATATACTTCAATATATTCCTCATTATTCAGTATGTATGTTCAAGATTTCATACTAGTGTACTGTCACCATCCCAAGAACTCAATAACACAACATTGCAATGGGGAGATCCGTGAAAAAAACATCATAGGGACCCTCCTTCTACTTTTCCAAGCCCTTTATCATTTAAAAGAACTTAGAATTTATTTATGGAATATTAAAATATTTTCTTTCTTTCTTTTAACTTAGGAAATTCATCATCTCGTTGAACCATCGATACGCCCATTGTCGGCGGAAGAAATCTCTTTATCGTCAATACACCAGAGAAGGTCACCCATTTCCCATCAATATGCCCAATGCTAGATAAATCATATCATATTCACTGTTACAGAAAAGGGTTCCAACACTCATTTCTTTTAATCAATTTATTCTCCTTCCTTTAGACGTTGGAGCTCAATCTTTCTTCAGTGTTGATACGTCAGATCTCAATCTTTATTTAGGCATCGATATGTTGGAGCTCAATCTTTCTTTCGGTGTCGACATACTAGAGCTCAATATTTCATTAGGAACTGACATACCAAATCTCAATCCTTATTTCAACGTTGACATGCTAGAGTTGATCCTTCTTCTAGTTTTGATACATCAGTGGAAAAATAGCTTCCAACCTCCAATATAGTGACGGGTCTCAAAAAATTTCATTTCATATTTTGGCCATAAATTTTGACTCCAATACATGTTTTTCACGTTTCTTATACCATTGGAAAGGTCTCACCAATATATACAACTTCCTATCTATAAATTTTAGGATATTCCTCATCGTTCATCACATATTTTCAACTTTTCATTCTGGGAGATTGTCATCATCCCAAAATTCAATAACACAACATTGCAATGGGGGGGTGTCCTTGAAACAACCATCAAAGGGACTAGATATCAAACTCAGGGAAGTAGATCTGAACATCTCACTCAATTTTTTATTAATTTATCCATGGTTAAATATATTATAATTTACATTTTGGAATGTTGTGTATGAGAAACTCAATTATTTGGTGTGGAATGGCACTCGGGTACTATCTGGAAAAATATCACACTCAGAAATATGAATACACTATGTGTAAAGGAATAGACTACATAGACACTATTTCTACATCAAGACAAAGAGAATTCATTGGTACACAATAGCACCTTCGCAAATGTGATCTAAAACAAAGGATGATACACCAGCATAGCAGTCATCAACAAAAGAGAATCAAGACCAAATGACAGAAGACAAAGTACAATCCTCCTAGTATGCAAGCCCTTGGGCATAGAGGAAGGAGATACCCAAATTTCTCAAATTATTCATCACATTGTATGAGGCGAACAAAGGCCAAAATCTATGAAGGCCCACCAAGACTAAAAGAAAAAATTTGAAATGTAAAAGCATATAATTTCTGATATATTAAATCATGAAAAATTATACTTTCATTATTCTCTCATCATGCGTTAGATGATAAGGAAGAAATTTTTTAAAGGGAAGGTCAAGAGTCGAGAAGGAGGAAGGCCAAGAGTCAAGATGAATCTCAATAAATAAGGGGATTGCATTCAAAGTTAGGGATTTGTCTCTTTGATCTTTCATTTACTATTGTTGAAACTTTTAATGAGGAGAATCTTGTTTGGCCAAGCTATTTTTGGGAGAACTCTGATTCTCGTGTTGTACATGTTGTGTACTATTCCACAGCTTTTTTCTCAGCACTTGGGTTGTTTAAGAATGTACTTCATATTATAAACCATTCTTATGTATGTTATCTTCATTCTTATTTCAGTTCTTCATGGAATATTTGTTTAAATTTGTGGCCATAGGATTGTAAATGAATGTTTAAATGATAGACTATTATGGGTTTGCAATTATTTATTTGTATTATTAACCCTAATCTGTGTGAACTATATGTGTAAAGGAGTAGACTACATAGACATTTTTTCTACATCAAGACAAAGAGAATTCATTGGTACACAATAACACCTTCGCAAATGTGATCTAAAACAAAGGATGATACACCAGCATAGCAATCATCAACAAAAGAGAATCAAGCCCAAATGATAGAAGACAAAGTACAATCCTCCTAGTATGCAAGCCCTCGGGCATAGAGGAAGGAAATACCCAAATTTTTCAAATTATTCATCACATTGTATGAGGCGAACAAAGGCCAAAATCTATGAAGGCCCACCAAGACTAAAAGAAAAAAATTGAAATGTAAAAGCATATAATTTTTGATATATTAAACCATGAAAAATTATACTTTCATTATTCTCTCATCATGCCTTAGATGATAAGGAAGAAATTTTATAAAGGGAAGGTCAAGAGTCGAGAATGAGGAAGGTCAAGAGTTGAGAAGGAGGAAGGCCAAGAGTCAAGATGAATCTCAATAAATAAGGGGATTGCATTCAAAGTTAGGGATTTGTCTCTTTGATCTTTCATGTACTATTGTTGAAACTTTTAATGAGGAGAATCTTGTTTGGCCAAGCTATTTTTGGGAGAACTCTGATTCTTGTGTTGTACATGTTGTGGACTATTCCACATCTTTTTTCTCAGCACTTGGGTTGTTTAAGAATGTACTTCATATTATAGACCATTCTTATGTATGTTATCTTCATTCTTATTTCAGTTCTTCATGGAATATTTGTTTAAATTTGTGGCCATAGGATTGTAAATGATTGTTTAAATGATAGACTATTATGGGTTTGCAATTATTTATTTGTCTTATTAACCCTAATCTGTGTGAACTATATTCCAGGCCATTGATAGGAGAATGTTTGGTTCTATGTTTTCTTTCTGGTTACCTTTTTTGTCTGGACGTGTACATCTTAGATTAGTTTCATTTCATTATTTAGATTAGAAACCATCATTGGTGGATGGGGACGCAACCAGTAAACCCCAAACCAGAAATGGTTGTTGGGATAGAATCCAAATGGGTTCCCTATTCCAAATGGTGTGAGGTATAATTGGGAGTTCTCACTGAGGGTAACCCCTATTGTTGATAAAGGTAATTTCACTCATGTCAATAGAATTGTCACTAGAAGGAGTGCTAGATGACAAGCCTGCCCATGTGGAGTCATTTCATTAAATTGTTTTAACCGGCTCATGGCTCCTCTTCGTATCTTTGTATGGGATGATCCTTTGAGAATTTTTATATCCTCCGAGGGCATTTTAGTTGAGACAGAAAATCTCTTATCAAACATAAAATTCAATGGTGAAGGGAATGTCTCTTCATTAACACATCTTAATTAGTTTAACATTGCATGACCGAATCTAAAAAATATTTTAGGACAATGAAATTTGTCAATTATTTATCCTCACATTAGAAGGATGGATTAAACCCTAGTTTAGGACATTACCAGTTAAATCGAATCATGGCTAGAAAAAATTCATGGAAGTATTTATTATTTCTCATGTAGATTATGATTATGATGAACTCTTTAATGAACTTGAAGAAATCAATAGGCTCGGAAACAAACTCGTGGATGATTTATTTCAAAGAATTGTGCAAATCTACTATAGATTTATTGAAAGTGACAAACCCTCGGACCAAGAAATATTTGATTGGTTCTCATATATTGTCTATATTCCTGAAGGGGACAATCTAGATAATCAAAAGTTCTGTAGTTTACAATATTTAGATTTGCATAATAAATATTCAATCACCTCCCATCCCAGAGATATATTTTCAAACCTACATACCATTCAAGCCTACCCTCACACATCTAATATTATGACATATGATTTTGAAGAGAAATATGAGGAAAATATTTCAGTAAATGATTTCAAATATATATTGAATGAAGAATCAATCCATGAAATTGATGTAGATTTGAATGATAAATTATCATTGGGAAACATAATAACTATATCCTTCACGGAAAATTATGATCTAATACTAAAAGATTGGGGTATGTGATTCCTAATTGTGACTCTATCACAACTATGGAGGAATATTCACCAGAAATATTAAACCCCTCAGACCCAAAATGGTAACAAACTAGTGTCTCTCCTTTAGAGAATCTTGAATATGTTTTGGTATGTAACAATTCTCCTACTGAGGAAATCTAGTCAGTGTCAGAATACAAACATCTTCATTCTCTTAGACAAATATGTTTGATGATAATCACTTACATGAGCACCCACATATTTATCATGCAGTGAAATCTTTACATTACTCTTGTTAGCACCTAGATTTGCACTATCAAAAATTTTATTTTTGGCCAAGTTTTCAGATATGGTAGCGCATTTGACATTTTCAATAAATAGAGGCGCCACTGAAAGTGTAGGATTTTTGTAGCGTAAATTTTCATAACGCATACCAAAAATTGAAATGACTTGATCTTCAACCTGACAAAACTGCTAAAATCCTGGTGATATTAATTTAACCAAGAGCCAAGCAAACACCACAGGTATCATGGATAGTGCCTACTTATGGAGCACCAATTATTTCTAGTTAATTTTGGTAAAAAAAGTAAAAATTTTAATAAAATATTGGTTTATTACTACTCTCGGGGTTAGGCATAGACAACACTATTTTTTATTTTCAAAAAATATTGGGCTATGAGCACCCAATATCTAAGCATCCAACCAGGATATAGACCAATATCACCAAGGATATACCAAGGATACATCATATGCCAAGCCACAAAACAACACCCATATACAAGGAGAAAATCGAGGAGCCCAAGATGGTGCATAATTGTGCACAACGCATTGGATTATGCTTCATACACTAGTGTATAAAAAAAACAAATGTTAATTTCTTATTGCATGCGGGATATATCCCATAGATGAAAATAAAGTGCCCAACATCCATGTACAAGTGTCAAATGCACTGACAAGCAGAGCGCTTAGTAGTGTCATTGTTCCTGAGATTTAAATTGTTGAGGGAGAATACTAAATGTTGAAATCCTATGAAAGTTTCAATATCACGGTCATCTAAGACTTCAATAATTGTTTATTTCTCCTTCACTTGTTCAATGGGTAGGATGCATGCTTAAATCTTAGTCGACTCTATGGTTTCTAAGGTTTATAAAACTGTGGTTGCTTCAATTGTTTTGGATGCATAGTATGGCAGGAGGATAGGTGAGATCAAAGGCAGTCAAAATTTTTGTGGATTTTCTCCTATTGAGATTCCTCAATGGAGGAGGACCAGTCGACATTTGAATCTCTTCATCTTCGTTTCTCCTAAAGAATCCTAACTCTGGACAAAATCATTCAACACAACAGTTATAATGGGTATGGATCATATCCTTTGGCATTTGTTTTGGTTCCAACATGAGAACTTGTATGCTAAGTTGATAAGGAATTCTAAGAATCTTCTCCAAGCCTAGATACTCTTTGTTGTTATGGGGGTGTACCTATAATGATCCAAACCAATGCTCTTAGAAGGGATAAGTTCTAGGTTTCTTGAACTTGCCAAATATCAAATATTCATCCTAGAGGCACAACGATTTGCATGAATACTAGATTCGCAGGCACTGGATCAGCATTCAAAGTGTCAATAGAAAATAGAGCATCTCGTAAACATGTGGCAGTCAAAGAAGCAAAATTGATGGAGAAAAATCAACACTCAAAACATCTTCAGATTCCTAGCCATGAATAAAGAATTTAATCCCAGATCTTAAGCCATCAATTGATCAAATTAGACCTAACATTTCCAGGCAGAGGATTAGTGATTCCATATTTGAGGGATTTAGTGAATAAGTGGTGGAATTTAAGAAGGATCCATCATTTCCAGATTTGATGTCATCAATTAAACACTTGAAGGAATTTTGGCAATTATATCTAACAGGTTCAGACTTACTTGTCAACGAATCAGAAATGGTTTTTATTTTATTAATAGTTTTTTTCCTAGAAATTGGTAATATCTAGCATTGTAATGGTAATAAATTCTATCAATTAGAGAGAGGGGCGGGGGGGGTCGAGTGTGAGTATTGTTTGGAGGGGAAGTATGGAAATTTTAATTGAAGGAAATTCATACCTTACAACATCTCATGCTAGGGGATTCAAACACTCTAATGGTTATATTGTGCCCTTATGTAACTTCATTTTTCTATCCTATTTGAATACAATGGGGATTTCTGCAACGCATTAATTTCTACATAGTTTCAACTACGATTATAGTAAAAAAATTATTGTTAATCACCTCTCTCTTGTAAATTATGCTCAAGTATTGGATTCAGATTTAAAACATCATTTTGAAATTAAATATCTTCTTTATGAATGTATAAGTTCAACTTATTGTTAGTTTATATATTCATTATTGTTTTCCCTTCTTCTGTATCTCTTGGTTCATTATGTGTCTATCTATTAGAGTGAATTCCCATGAATATATGAGTTATTGTTGATCATGTGATTTTAGTTGATGAGATTTTCCAGATCCTCAACCTATCCAAACCACTTGATTCATAATCCAAACCAAATCATTTCAATAACTGAGGTGCCATAGATTTTCCCTATTGCAGTCTAGTGAAAAATTTAGGGATAATGGATCCAGATGGATATCGGTGGCCACCCACCTATTCCACTGGCTCAAAACGGAGTTTTCCACCTTGGCAGTTTTTCGGGTCCCAAAATTTTGGGTCGTTTTGAGACCCTAAACGAAGTTTTTTGGGGATTTGGGGCCCAATAAACAATTAAATAATTGGCCTGGGCTAGTCAAAAACTGTTCTTCTCGGTTAGACCTTTTCAATGGTGTATAGATCTCCCCAAACGAAGATCGTATGCAAAAGTTATGCCCACGGGAAGTTGACATATCAACTACCCCAATCGGGGCCCGCAAACCTTTTGGATTTTCATCTTCCGGGGTTAGGGTTTTGGATTTTCATTATTTTAAAAAGGCCTTTGGAACCTCATTGTTACAATCATCTTCTTTTGAATGTGATTATCCATCACATCTCTTCTCAAAGATAAGCTACCACCATTCTAGTGAGTCTTTCACTATGTATTTTTACAGTCTCTGTACATTTCTTTCATTAATAGAAATCATGTATTACTGTAAAAAAAAATGTAACAATCATCTTCTTGCGAATGTGAGTATCTGTCACATATCTTCTCAGATATAAGCTTCCACCATTCTAGTGAGTCTTTCACTCTATATTTCTACAGTTTTGTACATTTCACTCATTAATAAAAATTGTGTATTATCGTATCTTTGTTTTTATGGTTATACATATGTTATATATTGGATATCTGATATATCTCTGTACATCTATTTATTATATCTCCTCTCTCATTTCATGCCGAAAATAATCTGTATCATTAACAACTCTTTCAATGACAAAATATTGAATGATAAATGAGAGCATCAATATTTCCAACCTTTCATTGATCAAAAACTCATTATTAATGACAATCCATCCAATATGTGCAATGTTGAAATTCCTTTGCAAGTTAAATTTATAGAACATTCTAAAACACAGTTTGATCACAATTTTTTGATAAATATTTTTATGTTCTGAAATTGAATGTGAGCACTAATATATCGTTCATTGATCTTGTGCAATCTGAAATTTATGATCTCAATGCATAGATGTTAATGACAAAAGAGACAAAGCATGAAGAGTACCAAAATTTTTTGGATCCCCATGTGGAAATAACATTTCTAAGACAACCCATCATCATGCAAGACAAGTTAATGGAAAGTTAATGTTCAGGGGTAGACACATCACCTAGAACTACTCCAAAATGGAAAGATAATGTTCAGGGGTAGACACATCACTCATCCTTGTCTCAATACTACAACACTGCTCACATAATTTTGATGATGTTATAGGAGAGATATTGGAGTCATCCTTTGCTCGACGTTTCCCTCAAACTAGAAGGTATAATTATCCCTCTCAACATGTGGGTTATGTTAAGTGTGGGCGTAGGGAGACTTGCCTAGATAATGAGGTACTTTGGTTTCAACCGATGGTTATGTTAGGTTTTCATTATCTTTCTTTGACCTCTGGAATAAATCATGCCATCAATACTGAGACTCTCCCACAAGGTACATGGCATGAAAATTTCATTTATGGGTCTCATCAGGTATTCCACTCACTTTTGAATTCCTTCCAATAGTTTTATGGTAGTCATTGTAAATTTTATGATGACAATGAAGCTTGGTTGGAGGGATCCTACATGTCTACATTTCCCATGAATAATAATGTTATCAACTTTTACATTTTGAATAGAGGTGTACTTGATTAATTTTTTCCTATTTTAATCCCTTACTACTCCAATCTATGTTATTAACTTTTGATGAACATGTGTTTGTAGGTTTGGAGTTGCTTGAATGGCTACATTGGCACTATGCTTTCACATAGCCCTTTTTTCATCCAATATTGGATAGAGTAGGAATAGGAGTAGTATAGTTATGTTTACTTCATTGTATGCTTGCATAGCTTATATTTTTACTTTCATTTTTTCTTGTGTAGCATAGATTTTGTCTTGTTTTAGTTTATTGAATAAAATCCACTAGTTGTTATTAGTTTAGGTTGCAACTCGGGATGGATTATTTTATTCTTAGTTTCTTTTTGCGTGAGAGATTTATTATTCTGATTGATGGATTTTGTTTTGTTTTTTAACTTAAATCTTGTCTTAACTTTGGTTTACATTCATCTTCATGAAGAAACTATGTACAAAATCCTTTGAGAAGATTTAACTGAAATAATGATTTGCTTCAATAGTTGGATAACAATTAACCAGAAGAGTATGATCCTGAGTTACCAAACAAGTACCTGTTGTAGAATACTTTACAGTTCAAGGAAGATTGGAACAGAAAACTCATGAGAATCTAAGTGAAGAAATACATCCTTGAAGCATTGAATGGCGTGTCCTTCATATTTCTTGACATTTGAGCAAAGGAGAATTTTTAAGGTATTGATTATCTCAATTCTTGATGCATAATCAGCAAAAGCTAGTGTTAATTCTGTATGTTCATTGCTTTATGTCCATTAGAATGGCCAGAATATCACACTCTACCTTGCTTATATTTGTACATGATAACTCAAAGCTTTTCATTTCACGCTTCCTCTTGGTAAACCTTGTGCATTGGGTAATCACAAGTTTCACTCCATTTCCTAATAGAAAAAACATTAGTCTACAAATATTTCAAATTATGAAGGATGTTGAGAAGGCTCACCAAGAATACACTTTCAAAAATCAACCAAGTACACAAAGAAAGAACCATATAACATTCTACACATTCACTTGCATAAGTGTCACATGTTGGTCTATAGTTCCATACTCGGGGAATTCCAAAAGGAAAGTGTTACAAGTAGCCTTGCTCTGTCGTTTTCATGTGCATGTGTGTTATGTCGATACTTATCCCATTTTCAGAGATTGAACCTATTCAAATCCTACCATACATGATCTACAACCTGATTTAAAAGAGATAACAAGTGAATAGGTACTAACAACATCCTTTTTCTAATGAACATACTCTGTCGGAAAGAGCATTGATATTCAAGAACAATGACCTCCTACAAAATGCCTATGGTTTGGATCATCTAAGATAATAATCGACAAGAAATTGGTCTCACCGAACACTACTTCAAGGAAGACCTATTGATCATCACAACCAAATCCACTTGTTGCTCGAAAGAGAACTTCCACTCATAGACGAAGATTCAAGGTAGTTGACTCTGCTTTTCAACTGGGAGTGTAGCAACATGAAACCAGTAAGATTAAGGATTTGACTTAATATGTCCCAGCATGTATGGTTCATCATCTATTCGAAGAATTATCTTTTGGTTAAGTATTCCATGCCAACCCAAATACAGGCTTCAGTTCTGGTTATGTTATGAGATCTCTTGGAACATGTTTTTTCGATAGGAAATCATCTTAGTCAACATTGATTTTTATCAGATTTTCCAATTAGTTAAACATTTATGTTTGAAAATGGATAATAAAGCAATCCACATCATTGGTCTAGTTTTATTGATAATATTTGTTTTTTCCCATGTGCATACCTCTCTACTAAAGATTTTGCTCACCTGAAGAGAAGGACACCACTCGATGAAGACAAATGGCTTTATAAAAATTGATATGAAGGGAACTTTAATCACAAACCTGTTTTTGGATTCTATTTTCAATCCTCTGCATGTGATTTTCTTACGCGATTTTGATTTCATAAAATTTTGGGTTGAAATCAATCTTATGTCTTGAATGGTTTGTCCATGTAGGTATAAGTGCCCAGTTGATATTATACCCCTGATTTGGAACTATGGTGAGATGAGCATGGTACGTTGTAGAATAAGTTTTAGAACTTGGAGAGATTCAGAATGTGAGCACAAGTTTTGAAACACTAAGATATATCAAGGCTAGAGAAAAAAAATCTAATGGGAAGCAAAGGAATCTCTTTTCAATCCTTACTTCTTGAAGCATAGGTTGCAAATATGAGTTGACAATATTCAAAAAATCAAATGTGAGATGAAGTTCTCAGTTAGCACTAGCATCAAACACTATCTAAACAAAATGGAATCCTTATAGCCTTTCACAAGGTTTGGTATTTTCATGAGGCTACAAAACCACTTGTTGTGTTGGGATGCATGAACATCTTAAAGTTGTTGGAAACACTGACATTCATGATTATTTTTTTTCAGTATACTTTTCCTTGTTGACTACGTATTTTTAATCATCATTTATCTAAGGTTTAATTTTTCAATTGTAACATATTTTGGATTGAGTTTATATTCTAATTATGAATATTATTGATCTCTTTCATTCTCCCTTTCATCTCTTCCCATTAAAACAATTCATTCTCTAAATTATTTTTTTTAGAATTCTTGATCATGTTGATGACATACATATATATCACCTCCATTTTTATCATATAGGTAGCACCTTTGCACTGGAAACATGCAATCAACTTGCATCTCTTTCCTAGCTCATGCTCTGAGCTAGATATCTCTATTGAGGATATATCGGGATGATTTTGGAATATTGTGACAACAATCAGACTATGACTTAACATAGTGGTTAATTAATGGTTATTATTGCATGTTGGCTATTAGTGGATCCCATGTAAGAGAGAAACCATCCATACATTAAGAAGTTTCTCACATGAAAGGTGAAGTGTCAAAGTCGAAAGGATAAAAATCAAAAGGGATGAATTTATCTTGGTGCAACAAATATACAAAGTAAATCTCAATAGTTGGCAGTCATCACCTATTAGGCTAAGAGAAGCCCATTGTTTTCCCCATCCACCGAATGCTAAGCATACACTAAATAAATCGGAAAGTAATGGGAAAGAAATCTTAATTAGACTAGGGGACATGTAGATATCTTTTTTGGGGCTATAGATGCTCATTGGTAGTGGAGAAATATCTATGACGTCATGTTGACTCCATCAGGGCTATGGATTCTCGCGGAAAGTGGAGAAACATCTGAGGGATAATATATATGCACCTGGTGAAAATAAGTTTATATCCCAAACTTATATCATCCTCATGACAGGGATACCAACCTAATACACAGTTTAAGGAAATAAGTATCATTAGCATTTATCCTCTCTTTATAGCACAAGCTCTATTAGCTGGCATGCAAGCATCACTAGTGAGCCCACCACGATGAAACATTTCAGGTATTGGTTGGACATTTATTCCAAAATTTCTGATCTTAAAAGTAAGAATATGACCCTCTGCATTTTATATCATAAGTTAGGGAATACTAACAGATATTTTGGCTTCACCCAGAGTGTTTCCAACTTTTGTGCCACCACAACACCCTTCCTAATTTATTATATTCACCATTTCTCTAAGAGAATAAATTGGACCCTCTATTAAATTTTTCCTACTAGAAAACCTCTTAGATTTCCTCATCTAAATGTTAAAGCCCGAGACTATCTTCTTACTCTCCATACTTTACCATTTTCATCATTTTGAAGAACACTCTAGCCCACTAACACATAGTGTATCAGTGAGTTCCCTCTTTCTTCATCGATACATAGTGTATCGGTGAGCATCCTCTTTCCCCCATCGATAAATAGTGTATTAGTGAGCATCCTCTTTCCCCCTCTAATACAACCCATATTGGAAACATCTCCTTTTGCCCATCGATGCATGAGGATTAGCCAACACTTAGTATTTTTTTAGCAACCTTCTCATGTTTCGAAATTCAATATTTATTCATTCGTCGATACATTTACACTCGTTTATTTTTCCCATGCCAACATATAGCTCCCCCATATGTTCTCCATAGTCGACACTTCACTCTTCATCAAATTATTGTTGCCAGTGTTTCGGTGGCCCATCCCACTTCATCCGTCGATACATCGGCTTCGGATCACCTACATGTGTCAATACGTTGGAGACCCATCCTCTTCTGATCGATGATATATATCAATAAAGGATCTCTATTTCTTATTGACATGTAGTGTATCAACGATATTTTTCTATCCTCACTGATACAAAGTGTATCGATAAGATTCTTCTATATTCCTCAATACACATTGTATCGATGAGATTCTTCTATATTCACTGATACACAGTGTATCAACAATATTCTTCTATAATTGTCGACACATAGCGTATCAATTAGATTATTCTATCTTCGCCAACAAAAAGTGTATCAGTGAGACACTCACATCTTGAGGCCTCTCCTATTTTCCTCCAACTTCGATCTTTTTTGGTGGACCCATTAAGAGGGTTCTTTTGATTTCCTGTTGATTTTAATTTACATCATGTTACAATCGTGATTGAATATTATAATAATCTTGGTGAGTTTGTGTGTGTTGATAGCAGCTTTTATTACGTATACCATACCAACATATATATTTTTCACCTTTTGATTCTATGACTAACCTTGATCATGAAAGTGTCACTTATTGTTAGGTGGGTTAATTGCAACATCTACAGGGCATAGATTGGCTCTGAATTTCATCTCAGAGAAGAATTGGTACTAGTGTTGCATACTCAATGGCAAGTGCTCCAAATGTCAATTAGTTGTTTTGGGGGGATAATATTTCTCAACCAATGACATATGAATTTATTTCCACTAGATGAATTAAGATAGTATATGATACATATGCCACGGGAATTGATGGAACTAAATTCGGGCAAAGCACTAGTAAGAACAGGGTACAAACTTTCATTAAAAATGTCTTTTCTCACAATTTTGGGTAATGGTCAAACTAGATTTTTCACTCCCAAAATAGGCTAGACATATTTTTTATGGGATTATGATTTCAATTCCACTGACGGAATCAGAATCTAAGGTCCAGAATTGTTAGAACAATCACCAAGGATTTCCTGCCAAGAAAGCCTCGTTAATTGTGACATTCATTAAACATGAATCTACTTGAATTCTTGAATGAAGTTGTAAGTTATCTCACTAGAATCCTCTCCATGTGTTCTCTAAGTCACAAAAAACGGTGTCTCAATCGAACATTGTATGAGAAAGTTATGAACTTTTGAACTTAGGCTATTGTTGTTTCTTACCATTAAAAAAAGAAAAAAACACTTAGAATTTTTTTTATTCTCTCCCTTCACCGGAGGAAATCTTTTTTTTTTTTTTGATATAGTGGATGAAATATTATTTATACCATCGATACACCAGTGACCAAATATACTTCCACCCTCAATACACCAGCGCATGAATTCCTTCTGAGCGTCGACACACCCGCGTGATCCAGGCGGATCTGGGAATGATCATAGTGGTCCAGAAAAGATCTGAAACATCCATAGAGGTCCAGAATGGTTTAGAAATGCTCAAATTTAAAATGCTTCAAATCGACCCAAAAATTCCATCAATGCTTAGAGCTATTCATCATCTTTCCAATGGGGAAAATGGTTCGTCAAACAGAACTCATATGCAAAATTTATCAACAGTCAAAGTTCTAGTCAAAGTTCAAAGAACATGGAAAATAAAGAAGTGACACATGCCACCACTACAGGGGTTATACATGGCACCTAATTATAAGTTGACTGGGCAAGGTACAATCCAACTGCATGATGGCAAATGGCTCCAATCATAGTTTGACATGTGGCAAGGAGAACCAATGAGAGGTTGCCACATGGAAGCCTCCCATTGGCCTATAATGGCTAGTGTTATATAAAAGGTATGGATTCAATGAATTTCAACCCCATGACCTCCAAAAGAAATCAAAGGTATTCATATAACCCTCCACACCAACGCACCACCACATAAGCTTTGAGAAACATATGGCATATTAAATATTTAAATTGATGTAAAGTTATATATGGGCGCCAAAGGGTCGAGGGCCTAGCCCTCAACCATTGGTCTTCACATACACCATATGATCAACACCTAACATAGAGAAGGAACTAGCACACATTATGGCGAGAGCATACACATAAAAATTAACAAACACCTAAAAGTTTGCATGGGAGTTTAATGTTATAGTTATAATGCATGATATATATGCCAAAGTTTTGGGGGTGGTTGAAATATATATAGTAAAAGCTTGTGGTCGGTAGGAATGGAACCCATGACCCACCTACCATGCAACAAATTAAACAACCTCCACTAGCCAACATGCCAAGGATAAGGTTTGTTAAAATAAACCATTATATTTATAATTAAATGTTGTTGCAAGATAGCATATATTTCGGATTTGGCTAATAAACCAACCAAATTGCACCATAAATTGTGGGATTTTGGTTAGAAGGAAGCCTATTTAATGACATGCACCCCAAGGTTGGAACTTCACCATTTTATGCATATTTTAGTCTCGTAAATCATGCCAAGAGTATGAAAGGTACGAGGCTACACCGTAAAGTGTGTCGGAGGTCACCTTGATTGAATTTCAAGTATTTTATATCATTTTTGCACAATGTTTTTCCAGGAACTCAACGATGCACTATATTTATGCATTTGAGAAACATATAAAAAAAAATTGTTGTAAAACGAAAGCATTTGAGCATTAATAAAATAAGTATCTATTGGAAGTGGACCAGGAGAGGTAGCTCAATTTGGTTTAATTCCCTTTTCTCCAACTTGTGTATGTGATTGTATGATTGTTGTTCATTTCAAGTTCATTTATTTGCAATTCATTTATCATTAAAGTGGAATTGGCTAGATAAGTATTTCACATGTAATTGCAAAATTGTCAAGCGATCATTTTATTTTGAAGATCAAGTAGATGTATATGTGTATTTTAAATTATCAACATCTAATGATTTTTCAGATCATCGTGGGTCCCATTAAATTTCCTTTCATATTTTGGCCATACCTTTTCACTCCATAACCTATTTTGTGTGATCCTTATACTGTTAGAAAGGTATCATCAAGATATACAACTTCCAAGAACTCAATAACACATCATTACAATGGGCAGGTCCATGAAACAACCATCATAGGGACCCTATTTATACATTTTTGAGACCTTTATCATATGGAAGAACTTGGAATTTCTTTTTGCATGATTGAAATATTTTATTTCTTTATTTTTACTTAGGAAATTCATCATCCCTTTAAACCATCGATACAGTGAAGGAGATCACCCATTTCCCACCGATACACCCAGTTTCAATGGAATCATCTAATCTTCTCTGATACAACAAAGGGGTCCAACACTTAGTTTTTTTTAATCAATTTATTTTCCTTCCTTTAGACTTGAGAGCTCAATCTTTCTTCCAGTGCCAATACGTCGGAGCTCAATATTTCTTTCGAAGCTAACATATCAGAGCTCAATATATCTTTAGGCATCAAAATATCGGAGCTCAATTCTTATTTTGACATCGACATACCAGAGTTGATCCTTCTTCCAATGTTGATACACCAGTGGAAAAATAGCTCCCAACCTCTAATACAGTGACGAGTCTTGTAAAAATGCATTTCATATTTTGGCCATAAGATTTGACTCTAATACATGTTTCATGTGTTTCATATATCATTGGAAAGGTATCGTTGATCTCTATGACTTCCTGATTATACGTTTTAGGTGATTCCTCATCGTTTGTAATATATTTTCAATTTTGCATGTTGGAATATTGTCATCAACCCAAAATTCAATAACATATTGCAATGGGGGGTGTCCATGAAACAACCATCAAAGG
>ML777151.1:167981-188760 GCA_009831015.1 Picea engelmannii
ATAGGTGTATAGCGGTATATCTCACAGTGATATTGTGACAGTGGTTCCATCATTCTACTTCTACTTCAGGGTGGCAGGACGGGGCAAGGACAGGTGGTTGTAGCCACCTTCCGGTTGTAGCCGGAGAACATTGGGGGTTGTAGCCTCCTTCTGGTTGTAGCCAGACATTTGGGGAGTTGGATATTCCCTCAGGTTGTAGCCTGAGAAACTAGGGGGTTGGAGCCTCCTTCCAGTTGCAGCTGTAAAACAAAGGAAGTTGGTGCTTCCAATGAATGTAATTCTTCAAGACATATAAGAAAAAGCATTCTGTGGTTTTCTCCTGATTTGGGTTTCCACGTAAAACACTGGTGTATTGTGTATGTGTGTGATTGTTAATTTATTACTGCTCATTATTGGATAATAATTCTACATTGATATAACATTTGAAGAAAAAGGATTATAATTACGTTATTACTGATTCACCCCCCCTCTCAGTAATCCAACACTCACTCAATTGTTGATTAATTTATCCATGGTTAAATATATTTTAATTTATATTTTGAAATGTTATGTATGAGAAACTCATGTATTTGGTGTGGAATGGCACCCAGGTGCCAGCTAGAAAATCATCACACTCAAAAATATGAATACACTGTGTGCAAAGGAGTCGAATACAAAGACACTATTGTTATACATCAAGACAAAGAGAATTCATCGGTACACAACAGTGTCACAGAAAATGCAATCTACAGCAAAGGATGATACACCAGCATAGGAGTATCCATGAACAAAAGAGAATCAAATCCAAATGAAAAAATATGAAGTACAATCCTCATAGTATGAAAGCCCTCGGTTATAGAGGAAGGAGATACCCCAATGTTCAAATTATTCATCACATTGTATGAGGTGAACTAAGGTCAAAATCCATGATGTCCCACTAGCACTAAAAGACAAAATTCAAAATGAAAATGCATATAACGTATGATATATTAAATCATGAAAATTTCTATTGTCGTTATTCCCTCACCATACCTTAGAGGATACGGAAAAAAAATTGTAAATGGAAGGTCAAGAGTCAGCAAGGAGGAATTTCAAGAGTCGGGAAGGCGGAAGGCCAAGAGTCAAAGTGAATCTCAATAAATAAGGGGATTGCATTCGAAGTTTTAGCTTTTGGCTCTTTGATCTTCCATGTACTATTGTTGAAACTTTTAATGAGGAGAAGCTTGTTTGACGAAGATATTTTTGGGAGAACTCTAATTCTCGTGTTGTACATGTTGTGGTCTATTCCACTGCATTTTTCTTAGAAATTGGGTTGTGTAAGAATGTACTTCATATTATAGACTATTCTTATGTATGTTGGTTGCATTCTTATCTCAGTTCTTCAGGGAATATTTGTCTAAATTCATGGACATAGTATTGTAAATGATTTTTTAAATGCTAGACTATAATGGGTTTACAATTATTTATTTGTATTTGTATCTCTGATCTTTGTGACCTATTTCTTGGGCCATTGATAGGAGCATGTTTGGTTCTATGTTTTCTTTTTGGTTATCATTTTCATCCAGACGCATGCATCTTAGAATAGTTGTATTTCATTCTTTAGATTAGAAATCATCATCGGTGGACCAGGCCAAAACCGGTAAACCCCAAACCAGAAATGGTTGTCAGGCTAGAATCGAGATGGGTTCCCTATTCCAAACGGTTTCAAGTCTAACTGGGACTTCTCATTAAGGGTAAACTATGTTGTTGATAAATGGAATTTTTCTCATGTCAACACAACTTTAGAGAGAGTCATCAGGATTTTGAGTTTTCTTGATTCATTCCCTATATCAAAGGGGGAAGGTATCATATGGAATATCTCTAGGGATTTGGTCGTAATAGTGGGATTGGACAAGATGTCACTTTGTTTTTGAGGTGTTATAATTCTCCAATTAGTTCCAACAATGAACACGTCTCTTGGTTGTTCAACCTCCTTGGGTTCCTCCTTGGGTTCCTCCTTGATCAAAACTATAGGACTCTTAAAATTAGAGGCCTTGAATGTCACCTCTTTTATTGAAGTTTCAATACCCTTGTCTATGTCCTTCATTACATTTTAACATCATTTTATCACATCATTGCTTGTAAAATTTTGGGTAATCAGACTTATTCGAAGATCATATTTTCATTCTTAACTCATCGATGATATTATCAAACATGATTTTGAGTTGAATAGGGTTATTTGAAATGGATCAAAATCATTCAAGAGGATGCTCTCATATAGGATTTATTCCTCGTATTCTCTCACGATTCCATTGATTAGATCACTTTGGGAAGGAAAATAACTAGCCTCATCGATGTTATCATCAAGATGAAATAACATGTTTATATCCATAGATTGATTACCTAGTTATTCAACACGTGGCTCATAATAATCCTCGTAATAAGGAGGGAATGGTACTATTAGGTTGTCATGTCCTATAAAAATTTGTAGGGGATATTACTCTTCAATTACACTTTCCCTTTGTATCACATTAGTGGACCTTATAAATGGAGGTTGGTTTCTAATAGGATGATTCTAAGGTTTGGGGGGAAGACCAAAGAAGAGTCAGAAAACTACCCTTACTTCTCCTTGGTTAAAACATTGGCCATAAATATCATCATTTTGGTCACTTATTCCATGGTCAAAGGATCTTGGTTAGCAATTTTAACTTCAAGTTCCTTATCCCTTCTTCCCTCGAGAAATTTTCTCCTCTCGAGGGGGTTATATCAATTTGTGAGTTGTATGCACAAGGATCTCATATTCAACATTGCATCTTGGCCAACTAACTTCCTCTCTCTTAGGTTTAGAGAAAATTCAAAAGTAGAAACATATGATACCATGGTCACTGGATCAAATGGCTTAACAGCATAAGAAATATGGTGATAGAGCTTACAAAATCTATCATCGAAATCAAGGACTATTTCACTATTGTTCCTCCTAATGGTATTAAACTCTATCAGATAATATTTATTATACTTTTTAATACCCCATCTCTTTAAAACCTTCTCATGGAACTATCCCTAGTATCCTATGGAATTATAAGGTAGACTCATTAACCACATCATGGCATCCCCCTATAGGGAATGGGAAAACATCGTCAAAAATAGATCATTAGCTTTTGTATAAAAGGTATATGTGTATTACTAGAAGGTAGTAAAACGATATTTAGTAGAAATACCATTCTCTTCATCAAATTTGGGCATGAACTTGAGATAACCCTCAAGAAGATCCTTTAACTGACCTACAAGTGGTAGGATTAGAGGCTTGTGTTAGCTTTTATAGCTCAGGAGGTACTATGCATGTTCTATTTTGTATGCAGAAGTGACCTTGCATTTGCACTACTAGGCACTTGACTTTGTAATAGGTGTTTTATAAAGTTGTAATAAACTGACCTTTTGTAAAGTGTCCTTTCTAATATTTTATTAAAGTGACTTTATGTCATAAAGTGAACTTATGTCATAAAGTGTAATTTTACTTTAATAAATCTAAATGATTTATTTTAGAGGGAATGAATCATGCCCCTTGATCTTGTAAAGGAAAGATTAGATCTTGGCCATTGTATTTAGGGATGAGGAAGATGAAAATTCATTTTCAAGTTATAAGAGAAAGCCTAGGGTAGTGTGCAAGAAAAGCATTGAGAGATTTGAGAGAGAGCTTGGAAGAATTGTGGAAAGCAGATTTGGCATGATTTTCAAGAGAAATTGGGCACAAATCCGAAGGAGAAAAAATTTCTTAGAAGTTGTTGAAATATATTGTTGTGAGGGAGGTCGTACTGTATGGATCCGTACAGTCCATAGACTATAGAAGTGGGCATGTTTTTCGAGCCAAGTGAGGCATGGAAATCGAGGAAACTTCAGGGTATTTGTGTTGAAGGACGAGCGTACAGAGAAGACAGTACATTAGCATATTGGCACAGAATTTGAGGTGTTGATTTGGAGGAGGTTGTACAGAAGTACGGATTTTTGGGCACAGTTTTCTAGGAAAAAATTTGTGGAACAATTTGGGTGTTTGTATGTGTTCTCTTGCTGCCAGGTATATATGTTGTAACTTTTGGAATTTTTAAAGCTCTAATAAATCTCTCTCTCTTGGTGGGTTGCACCAAACGAAGGTTTTCCCTGGTTGGTTTCCAAAATCTGGGTGTGCACATGTGTTTTGTGACTATTTTTCATTATTATTTTCTCGCTACAATACTTGCTTAGTAATGTGTGTTTATGCTTATGATATAATTGTATGTGGGTTTTACATTCAGAGTTCATTTAAGACAGAAATATGTGTTTACTAAGTGTTTGAAAAATGTATTATGGAGTTAGTGTTCTTTTGTTACTGATTTTATACATGGTATCAGAGCAAGTTCTCTGAGTTACAGTGAGCAGTGTTATTTTGGAAAGGATTTGAAGGGGGGAAATCGGTTGCTTGCTTTCCATTGAACAGTTGATAGGGAGATGGTTGTTTGCATCAGGTATGAGGACCATTTGGATGGGATTTCAAACTATTTGCAATGGAAATTAAGAATGCCATCTATTCTCAGGGAGAACAAAATTTGGATCTTTGTCAGCACCATAGTTGTTGTCCCCACATCAGACCCTATTGATTTGGATGTTCATGAGGGAAAGGAGGCCAAAGAACAGAGGATTATTCTAGATGGCATGAATTAAAATTGGAAGATGGCCTTAAACTACATGATATTAATATGGGTAAGGGTGAGAGCGTTGCATCTTATGTTACCCAGGTAGCTCAAGTGGAAGATGAGTTGGATGCAATTGGGGAGGTCATTTCAGATTCAAAGTTAGTGAGGATAGACTTAAAAGGATTTACCAAGGAATGGGAAGCCTTCGTGATGTATGTGGTGTATCGGGAAAATATTCTAGACTGGAGCACATTGTGGGAGGAGATCTGAGAAGGATCTTAGAGCAGTGGACAAAAGGGAGATGGAGTTGATGGAGAGAATGTGGCTCTTGCGACAAAGAGAAAAAATAAGAAGAAGGGGAGTTTCGGGAAAGACTTGAGAAAAGTCAGATGCTTCGTCTGCAACTAGTATGGCCACCTTGCATCTCAGTATCCAGAGAGGAAGGAGGAGGAGGAGGAAGGGCCAGTTGTAGTGGAGACAACATCAGTAGAGGAATTTGCATACAAGTTTGATACGTAATTCTCATTATTCTCTCTCATTTCAAGTGTTGGGAGTATTGGATTTGTGAGTAATAGTATATGGATCATTAACAATGGAGCCTCATGTCATATGACACAAATATGGCATATATTCCTCAGTCTCATGGCGACGGGTCCAGACTGGCTAGTCGAAAGTGAAGGGGGAATGGCACGAGCAGTTTGTGGAGTTGGATGGGTTAGATTCCAACTCAAGTTTGGAGAACTCCTAGAGGTTGATGGAGTTATGTTTGTACCAGAGCTAAGGGTTAACCTGCTCTCAGGGTCAGCATTGGGAGATGATGGATATGTGACATTGTTCAAGGGTGGAAATTTATTTATCTACAGAGAGGGAGAAAATCCAATCAAGCTACAGTTGATTGGTGATCGGGTTGGTAGGTTGTATGTTGTGCAATGACAACCTATAGTTGGAGATGAGTCGAATGAGGAGAAGGAGGCTCTTGAGACTATGGTGGTTCCAAGGATTCAATATCGATATCTGAGGGAAGAGAGGAAGTCTCTTCTAAGCACCGACAGGAGGATCATCTAGTGTCAGTGGACAAAAGCTCAGGGTGGACTAGATTCTCCAAGGACCTCAGGGTTTAGATTGGTTTCCAAAATGAGGTATTCAGGTTCGCATTTTGTGCAGGTCTTGAGGTTGGCTCCAGGTTCATAGGGAGCTCTTATTACGAACATTGTGATGGATTTGAGGACAAGACCAGGTGATGGTGATGGCAGTGATTACATCCCTCACTAAGATGGAGTGTTAGCTTTTATATCTCGTGAGGTACTCTGCATGTTTTGTCGTGTATGCAAAAGTGACCTTGCATTTGCACTACTAGGCACTTGACTTTGTAATAGGCATTTTATAAAGTTGTAATAAAGTGACTCTCTTATCAAAGTGACTTTTTGTAAAGTGTCCTTTTTAATATTTTATTAAAGTGACTTTATGTCATAAAGTAGAATTTTACTTTAATAAATGTAAATGATTTATTTTGGAGGGAATGAATCGTGTCCCTTGATCTTGTAAAGAAAAGATTAGATCTTGGCCATTGGATTTAGGGATGGGGAAGGTGAAAAGTCATTTTCAAGTTATAAGAGAAATCCTAGGGTAGTGTGCAACACAAGCATTGAGAGATTTGAGAGAGAGATTGGAAGAATTGTGGGAAACAGATTTGGAACAATTTTCAAGAGAAATTGGGAATAAATCCTAAGGAGAAAATTATGTTTAGAAGTTTCTCAAATATATTACTATGAGGGAGGTCATATTGTGTGGACCCGTACAGTCTGTACAACAAAGAAGTGTGCATGTTTTTCGAGGCAAGTGAGGCACAAATATTGAGGCAACTTGAGTGTATTTTATGTTGAAGGATAGTTGTATAGAGCATATCGTACAACATCATTTTGGCACAGAATTTGAGGTGTTGATTTGGAGGAGGTTGTATAGTAGTACATATTTTTGGGCATGATTTTCTAGGAAGATTTATGTGGGACAGTTTGGGTGTATGTAAGTGTTCTCTTGTTGCCATGTATGTCTGTTGTAACGTTTGGACTTCCTGAAGCTCTAATAAATCTCTCTCTTGGTGGGTTTCCCCAAACTGTGGTTTTCCCTCGCTGGTTGCCAAAATATGGGTGTGCACATGTGTTTTGTGACTGTTGTTCATTGTTATTTTTCCACTGTAATACTTTCTTAGTAATGTGTGTTTATACTTATGATATAGTTGTATGTGGTTTTTATATTCAGAGTTCATTTAAGACAGAAATATGTGTTTACTAAGTGTTTGAAAAAATTCCTATGGAGTTAGTGTGCTTTTGTTACTGATTTTCTACAGCTTGTACGTTGTGTATAACTAATAAATAAAGTGGTTTGGTCTAGCATATGGGTATTGCGGTTTTAAATTAGAGGTTGAACTCAAGTACCAACCATGGGTTGGGTCACATAATGCACAAAGACTTGAAGGGTATGGATGACCATGGCATGGGGTGATGACATGGAGCTACAAGGTAATGGGATAGGAATTAGAATATCCCTTCTACGTAATGGAGATTTATGAGAGAAAGGAGTGTCCAACCTTCCCAATTGGTCAAAAGAGATTGTACCTTAGGATATTTTGACCAATGGTGAGCAAGGATAAGTAGTGAATTAAGTAAACTCAATTGGAGATATACCAAGGGTTAGAAATTGTACTAGGAATATTATCAAATTTATCAACAAAAATAGCAATAGAAATAAAGAATTCAGACTTCCTAGATGGAATTGAGATTAGAAACCTTTTCCTCCTTCACTATATGAGGTTTGGGTTAATAATGGAGATTTTAAATACCCTCTCAATTTTGACCTTATAATGATGGTTCTCTAATCCAACCTTTCAAGAATTCTCCTCGCCAATGGAGTAGCTTGAGTGGAGTCTCCTTCTCAAAGCACTTTGTTGGATTACAGGAGATAATCCTTGTCATGGATGGCCAAGATATTGTTGGACAATTGGTTTAGGTTGATGGAAAATTGGTTTGGATTGTTGGTTGTCATTGATGTCAACCCTTGGAGAGTTATATTGTGATATTGTAGATTGATGTCAACCCTTAGTGATTGTTGTCAACCCTTGGAGTAGTCTGGTAGCAAATTCTGGTAGAACAAAGGTATGGGTAAGGCATGAGAATCATTGAATATGCAGGTAAGACTATTCTACATGGATAGTACATGCCATTCCATTTATGGTGATATGTGGAACGTCACATAACTCCTCACGGTTAGATATTTATGGTCTTGTGAAGTTGGAGAACCTTCATGAGTTGTCTAGAAGGTCAAAGAAGTCAAATTATTCTAAAATCTCCTACAAGAAGTTGACTAGTCAAGTGGGTGAAACCATGAGTTAATCATGGATTAAGTTGTTGCAATAAGAAAATAATTAAAAATAAATTAGTTGCAACTAGAAGTGGAGAGTTTACTATTTATGGATAAAGTGGTTGTAAGTGGACAAGTGGTTAGAAATGGGTTAGTCCTAAAAGAAGGAAGTTGGGTTAAGTTGGTTAGAAGGTAACCCCTAAAGGAAGCTACATGGAATTATAAATAAGAGAGAAAGGCTCTCCTATTAGAACCTATTGAGCACATTGAATATCTATTATTGTGGAATTTTTGTTGCAGGTACTCATTGATACATATGAAGTTATGCAAGTCAGAGGTAGCACGAAGGGTTGATGGTGAAAGTTTCAAAATTGCAGAAATACTGAAAACCCCTAGTCTTTTAGGTGTATGTGGGTTGCATTGGAGAAGGGTGTGTACGTACGCAGGCTAGAAGTATAACAGGGTGCGTACATGTGGGAAAATCTATGAAATATTTAGTTGTTGAAGGTGTGAGGTTCTCAAAGTATGAAAGCAATCTCCTAGGAAGGTATACATTGATCAGGAACAACAGATCTATCTACAAATTCAAAAGGTATGCCATATTCTTATGTGTAGTTGGATATTGTTGTCTCCATGAGATATGGTTATGGGAGGTTGATTTTTTACCCTAGAGAGAGTGTTGGTTGTATGGAACTTATGGTATGAGCTCGATCTACAGAAATACAACATTGGTATGTTGGTATTATTCATTGGTTCATCTTGTTGGTTCAAGTATTGAGACATAGTTGTATTTCTTGGTACATGGTTGAGGGTTTTGGTTGTAAAGTGGTTGTGAAGTTGTTTTTATGATGAAATGATTCATATTAGTAAGGGTTTGATGCCCAGTCCATATGAGGGTTATTACACTTGTTCATGATTATACACACATGCATGACACATGAATAGAGAGATATAGATGCACTTGGTTAAGGGATATATATAAGATAATGCATGTATAGGATACATATATAGATAATACACAGTGACAAATTGCAGGTTGAAGTGATGGAGGAAGAATTTTTTTTGAAGTTTTAGAGAAGGTGAAAACACTAGTTTTCTGAAGGTGTACACAGGCTATAGTATAGACAAGGCGCGTACATACGCAGACTATAGTATAGACAGTGCACGTACATACTTGAGTTGTAGTATATACAGCTCGCGTACCTGTTGGGTTGCGTTGGTACAGGCTGAGTACTGGTACAGGATTGATTACATGCTATTGGTAAAGGTTGGTTACCGATTGTTGCCATAGATTGGTACAGGTTTACAGTGGTATATCTCACAGTTATAGTGTGGCAGTGGTTTCATCAATTGACACTTATATTTTAGGGCAACAGGACGGGGCAAGGAAAGGGGGTTGTAGCCTCCTTCCAATTGATGCTAGAGAATCGGGGAGTTGGAGCTTCCTTCATGTTGAAGCCTGAGAACTAGGTGGTTGTAGCCATAGAACATAGGGGGTTGTAGCCTCCTTCTGGTTGTAGCCAGAGAATTGGGGAGTTGGATTTTCCCTCAAGTTGTAGCCTGAGAAACTAGGGGTTTGGAGCCTCCTTCCAGTTGGATCTAGAGAATTGGAAGTTGGTGCTTCCTTGAATGTAATTCTTAAAGACATATAATAAATCATTCAGTGGTTTTCTCTCGCGTTGGGTATCCACGTAAAATACTAGTGTATTATGTACTGTGTGGATGTGTTGATTATTTTTTATGATTCACTAATGAATGTTATGTTAATGATACAGTAATTTATGATGATCAAATGAACATGATTGGATAATTTGAAGGAATATACATTGTGGTTAAAAGGATTAAATTAATAAGTGGTATAATTGTTCATTATTGATTCACCCCCCCCCCGCTCAATAATCCAAAAGATATGATGCCTATTTTATGAGGATGCAACACCTTACTATGGTAAAACTTAGGCAATTTAAAACATCTCCCATGGCCTATCTATAGCCTACTTTCTCTCTAACTAGAAAGTATACCTTATGACATGTACCAGGATAGAGTCCCTGACAATGGCACTTGTTCTTATTTTATTCCCCAAATCATACCTACTCTCAGAGAAGAAAATTCTAGGGAATCACATATAGGAGCACCTTCTTGTGGCACTATAATCCTTCAAACCAATTCTTGGGCTAGAGGGGTGTACCTTCGACTCTCCTAAGGATATCTCTCTATGAAGCTTAGACTAGTTTTATTGCAAGAGACAAGGTAGTGCATAATGTTTTCCTATGCAATACTCAAAAGATAGTGCATATATTATTTGTGGTGAAAGGGAAATGATCCATTATTGCTAAAAAAAACGTTCATTAACCCAACATTGAAGGGTGAATTAATCATGTTTCCATTCTTATAAGACATAAAATAAAATAACATGAACATGAATCATAACAGGAGCCTAAACTCTTATTTCCTATTAAACATATTCATGAGATAGAAAATTAAATATTCATGTCCATAGGCATATATACATAAATGTTGATATTATAGTAGTTGTGGGAGGTATTAACCTCCACGTGTAACCCTGACAAGAATATAATATTCTGGGAAGCAAGAAGAAACCCTAAAGCATTGACATAACCCTAGAAGACAAGTCAACTAAAAGAAATATTTAATATTGAGTTTTTAGCCTCCAAAATGAGAAGTCGACCCGGGAAGCTAAGGAGGAGCAGTATAAATACAGGACGTCTGAGCTCATTTGACACACGCAGTTCGCAACTGTAGAAAAGTAAGAGTGTGCACTGCAGAAACTGAGTAAGTGTGAAAGTATGGAGAGTAGTTGCAGATGCAGCTACTACAACCTGTATTCTTTGTTTAGGCTTGGACTTTGTATTGGTTATGGTTTGGAATTTCGGTCTTGTGTGCTAGATCTGGAGAGAGGTATGCTACATTGATTCGCTATTAGGCCTATAGTTTTCTTCCGGAATTATTCTCTGTCAAGGTTAAGGTGCTCGGCGATGGCTTCGGCCTATGGTTGGGTGACAATATTGCTATATTTTCTATGGTTAAAAGAGCACACCTATTATTTTCTAACAGTTTATGGGCCCACACTATCTTTGAACAGTCTAACCATTGAAAGATATATTGGGAGGATTTTCTCAGTTATAGTTGCAGTTGCAGTCAAATTTTTTTCTATAGCAATGAAACCCTAACCCCCTTGTTGAAGCACCTTAAGTGAAGATATTGACCTAATTTCTAGATAGCCTAGTGCACCTTAACATAGTGCACCTCCTGGTACTCTCAGCAAGCTAAGATGTCAAGTTTGAGTTTTTGGTCAAATTCAAAGGTTGACCAAGTCAAAGCAATCATGACTTACTCCATGAAGTCAGAAAACAAGTTAGAAGAAGCCTCTAACTTAAAAGCATGGAATACATGGATTGATCCCATCCTTTCCAAGAATAAAGTGTTGGATATCGTGAAAGGAAATATCGTGGAACCACAATTTGAAGAAGGAAAAGAGAAGAAACCTCATAACATTGTAGTTATGGAGAAATTAAAAGACAATGACATCAATGTCATGAGTATCATAGTGGACTCTGTAAAAGACCACTTGATACCCTACATCTCTCATATTGACTCATCTAAGAAGATGTACGATTCCCTAACTAACCTCTTCTCAGTCAGAAACATTGGACAAGTAATGAGTTTGAAGAATGAGCTTCGTGACATGAAAATGAATGATGATGACAGCATAACATCATACCTTGTGAGAATCTCTCAGTTAATAGATCAACTACAAGCAGTACACCATCAATATTGCTTGGCCCATATACTTTACATTTCATGCTCAGACATATCAATATTTTTCATTAAACCAGTATGGAATCTTGATGATCTTGTTCAGTAAGATGAGAATATCACTCCTCATCTTCCAGCCAAATTATTTCAGGCGTTTCACATGATTGTTCAAATTCTTCATGTTCATGTCATTCATTTTCAAAATCCTCTGCCATATTATTATTATTTCTCAATGGGGGTTGAGGAGGAGGTTCTTCAACCCTTTATCTATTTAGCATTTTAGAATTAAATTGTCTTTCAAAAGGTACTGGATTTCTTTGTTGAAAACCAGGATTCC
Organism: Picea engelmannii; assembly: GCA_009831015.1. Classification (NCBI taxonomy): domain Eukaryota; kingdom Viridiplantae; phylum Streptophyta; class Pinopsida; order Pinales; family Pinaceae; genus Picea; species Picea engelmannii. Next base: position 180,078 of record ML777151.1, read on the forward strand.
TTAGTAATCCTGTGTTTTGAAATAAATTCCTTTGTGTATTATTTGACATAGCTTAGGGAGCTACTTTATTTCAAACTTCAAGTTTGGCCATCTTGTTGGATAATGATTTAACTATCTTAATAATTTCATCAATTGTTTGATCTTGAGTATTGCTTGAAGATGATTCCTTAGCTAAGTTGTCTTCTATATTTTTATTGTTTTTTGTACTTCCAACCTTCTATTTATTCTTACCCACAACAACAATATTTTGTTCTAAGTTGACTATATCTATCTACATAACAATTAATGTAATTTCTCTTCTTTCCCTTAATAACAAGGCAAACTTTAAGTTAAAATCGAAAAAGGAGGCAACCTTTGCAAGAATCCTGTTGTAGATTGTGTTAAATATTTTAGTAAAGTCTGCCACATATTCATCATTTTTCCTTTTAAGGGTCACAAACTCAGTGAGGTAATATTGGTGATCATGTTTCTCACCCCACTGATTCGGGAAAGTAGTTTCCAACTCATCCCAAATATTAATTATATTAGTTAGTAGGTTTTGAAACCATTTTCGTGCATCCCCTTCAAGGATTTACACAAAAAATATAGCATACACGTCTTCTTATGAAATATTGAGATTGTCAATACAATCTTGAAAGGAAACTATATGATCTTCTACATTAACTGCATTTTGACCATTATACTTTAGTAATTCCTTTAAATATTTACCAGGTAAATCGTGTAAGTGTTGAGGGAGAACTAAAGGTTGATAATGAATGTTAACCCATTATTGAACTTGTGGTGGCATATTTTTTTTTGTAACAGGATGAGGAATCTGCTCTTTTTTAGGTGAACATTTTGGAGAGACTAGACCGAGAATAACATACACCTTATCTATTGGTGTCCTAGTAAAACTTGTGTTAGAAATATCTACTAAGGAGCTATTCTTTGATAAAGGGGAACCAAATTTTCTCCTGGGAGTTGTTTTGTACTCAAACCGATTTTCATTGTATTCAATCTCAGGGATAACATCATCCTCAACTTCAAGAGTACCTGATGATGAAGATCCTACTTTTCTTCGTCTATTAGCCTAAGAAACTAATTTCTCAAGATCAAATCAAGTTGCAGTATAAGGTGCCCATTGATTAGAATGAGTATGTCTGGATTTATTTTCCAACTTTACTCAATGGTTAGGTGAAAATGTAAAGGCTAAAAATTTTCTTTTAAAGCCAATAACGCAATTTTTTTACTCCATTCATCTCTGAAGTAAAACTTACAATGTCATTTCCCATAAAATAAATAAAGAACAATAGTAAATTATTTAAATTCTTTATAGATAAGACTCACTCAAGGTTTAGAAAAAATGAAATAAAATACTTACTGGAGTCTCCATTATCTAACTTGTTGAGCTTGTGGATTTGTTTGAGCCAAAGCATCTTGTTGAGAAAGAGCATGCCAAGACCGTTCCAATTCTTCTTGATTTCTTGTAGTTTGTAATGTTAACTTGTACAACTGATTTAATATACTTCTCTTATCATCAAGACTAAATAAAATACGAGGTTGTACAATGTTTGATTGTGTCATGAATATAATAGCAAAATTTCAAGAATATAATAAAGAAATATCAAGATAGCCTAAATTTCCTCCCCAGTAATGGCACCAAAACAGATGTTGTTCTTCATGTTGTTCTTCATGAGGAAACAATGTCAAGGCATCCTATGGAGGCTTGGGGAAACCTCCCCACTTTTGAATTTCCTGGAATAGTCCAAAAGTGAGAGGGGGAAACCCTCGTTATTTGAATCAAAGTTTAGGAAAATGTATGATATATTCAAAATCATTATCATGAGTCATTCTAACTAATTTTGATAGAACACGCCAATGATTCAAAAACACAAAAAATTTATCCAACTCTTGTCTCACTAGATTTAAATAAAACTAATTCATAGTTTAAAACATAGCAAGTATTAAATAAACTAGAACTACATTACTTTAATTTATCAAAGATACTTGTTCTCAAAAAATACAGCAATTACTTTAATAAAAATAAACTTGGAAGTAATTACAGTAATTATTCCATGAACAACATTCGCACCGATACAAAGTAATAAGATACTTTATGCATTTAAAGTGACAAACATTATATTCCTGAAACCTTTTAAAGATTGACAATACCGGATTAACCATGTATGTTAAATCAAAAAAGTATCAACTAAATAATGAACTAGAATCAAATATTATATCTTTTCAATCCTATAAGACTAATTCATATTGTAATTACCAAATAGTAAAATAGAGAAAATATAAACATCAAACCAAAAATAAAATAAAACACTTAACAAAACACAATGGCCAACAAGAATTAGTGTTGAATCTTCCTTCAAAATTATTAATAATATGTTGTCAAAAATATCAAAAAACCAGATAATGTTGTCAGACCAAGTTCTTAGAACGCAATGTATGACTCTCAAGAAAATGTTGACCCTTCCAGTGTCTTAAAAAGTTGTTTTTATAAGTCTTTAACATAACTTCCAAAATAACTAACTTTAAACCAAAACCACGAACTTTAAATTAAGCTAATCAAAATAAATACTTTTTTTTTTTCATCTTTTGACCAACCTGACTTTTCCTAATAGGAGGAGAATTGTCAGTTGTCAGTTCTATGATAACAATGTTTTTCCCTCTTTGGACCACTTCCCTTTGATTCTATCCTCTATTTCTCGTTCCTGAGAAATTTTTTGATGACTTTATTATTGCATCATTATTATATTCAACTTGTGCTATAATTTCCTATTGAAGTTGCATAGAAACATGTTTAAACCTAAGCATATCACTCCATTATGCACCTGCTAAAAATGGTTTTCTGATCATATTTTATACAATATCTTGAGCTTTGTTTTCATTGAAAATGGATTGATAGAATGACCCATGAGAAACTCAATAAGCGTTAATAAGATGGTAAATATTTTCCCAATGAGTTCACATTGCTATTCCCGAAGAATTCTTCATTTTCATCTATAGAAAATTTCATATCATCCCAACAAGAAACTAACATTTGTATATAAGTATCCTTTGAATGTAACCAAGGATGAGTTTCCCATGGCGATGGAAAACCAAATTTATTGATTTTCTTGAATTGTCTTTTGAACTTGATAATTGACAGTTGGGCTTCCTCAGTTTTCTTCACAAGAGATTTTAGCAATTATCATTTATCTATAGCATTGGTAACATTTACAACTGCTTATAATCTATCTCTTGTTGGACAGTTGGTTTGGACAATTTGTTTTCATTGATGTCAACCCTTGGAGAGTGATCTTAGAGATTGATCTCAACCCTTGAAGAAGTCTGGTAGCAAATTCTGGTAGCCTTGATGCTGTGGTTTTGGTACCCAGAGCTGAATGAAGAATATGGATAGAAAGTACAATGTGAATGCAGGTAAGACCCTCATAGATGGATAGTACTCATCGTTTTGTTTTTGATGATATGTGGAATGCCACATGGTTCGTCACAATTAGGGAGATATGGCCTTGTAAAGTTGGAAGCCCCGAAGAGTGGACAAGAAGTCCCTAGTTGGTTATAAGTCGTAGTCAAAGGGTAAAGTGGTTGTAAAAAGAAAGCCATAAATTAAAGAGAGGATTTATCTAGCACAAGTATAAATATACCTCAAGGATTCATTCACAAAATACTCATACGTGTATTCATTTTTTATCATTTGTGTGATCTAGTGATCTTTTGCTAAGGTTTAATGGCATATTTTTTAGGTAGCAAAGGAAGGTCGAAGGAGAAAGTCTCGGGGTTGCAGCAAACCCTAGTTTTTGAGGTATCCATCGGTTGCAGGTCAGCAGGGAGCGGATGTAGATAGGTTGTAGTGAAGGAAAGTGTGGATATATGTAGGCTATAGAAGAGAAGGTCGTGTATCTTTGAAAAGCTAATGAAGGTTTGAGTAGATGTTGGTACTAGGTCCCTAAAGGTCTAAAGGAAGTCTACAGGTCATCATCTCAGAGTTTCAGGTCAACTATAGAGGTATTGGTATGGTTGTATACTTGTTTTGATGGTTACTTCTTATCATGGTATGGTGTATTCTTGAGGCATACTTGGTATGGTTGGTTTGGTATTTGGATATGGTATATCTTGGTTTCTTCGCTGAGTGAGGAGAACTCTTATATATGGTTCAGTGTATGACATGATTCCCATAGTTCATATCCTTGAGTTGATTGTACATGGTTGAGACATATTCATGTTGTATGGTGGCATATGCATCAGAGACATGCATTGGTTCTTTGAGACACTACATTGATGATATGGTACAAATATGCATGTGGTTGATGGTATGGTATATGTTACAGGTTACACATGGTTGATGCTATAGTTCAAGATTCTCTATTATTTATTGATGTATATTTGGTTTATGCTTGATTCATGTTAGTATACAGTTCATGCATGGTATGGTACAAGAGTTAGTTGGTTGATGAGCATATACATGTTGATGAGACAGTGACAGTGATAGAGACAGGGTGATAGTGACAGTGGTAGTGACAGTGGCATAGTTTGTGATAGCGACAGTTGGTCTACATTTATATTATAGGAGGGTTGGATGGGGCAAGGATAGGTGGTTGTATCCAACTTCCAGTTGGATCTAGAGAACTCGAGGGGGTTGTATCCTCCTTCCAGTTGGATCCAAAGAACTCAAGGGGTTTGTAGCCTCCTTCTCGTTGGATCCATAGAATTCGGTTAGTTGTATTTGTTAGCGCTAGAAGGTGTTCCTAGACTTTGTTAGGAACAATCCTAGCACATATTATTTCAAAAGTTCAAAGAAAATAATTTTAAAGAGGTGGGAGGATCACACTCTTGATCTTAAAAGGGACTTAATGGATAAACTGTCAAGATCTCTTCTCTATGTGCAGTAGATCAGGTAAAAAAAAACTTAGTTGAGTCAAGTGAGAGTGGGGTATATGTTGAAGAAGAATAAATGAAAAAAAATTGATAACCATACAATAACAATATGTTCTTTGATATAATTAACCAGTAGAAGAATAAATCTTAAACCCAGAAATTCTTCCTGAACCAGATTTAAAAGATCTTAAACACACATGTGGTGAAGATTGCACTATAAAAATAGGGAAATCCTCTCAGCACATACATACAACCATATAATCATATAATAGTAATAATGTTTTCAATATGAATAATTAGAAATGAGAAACAAAATACAATGATACACACCAACTAATGACTTCATTAACCATTGAGATCGTTACACAGATAAGGTCGATCCAAACAATTGTATAAGATAAAGTCTTTTAGGAAAATAGGGATCCAACCCTTTCTTCTTATATATCATTCAATATGTAATGTTTCAAATAGGTTACATTTACTTATGGTCAATCTTGAGAATCAAGGACACCTCAAAACAAATCTCTACAAAAACTTAGGACGAATTTAAGTTTCTAAGTGTTGATATACCAAATCATAACAATTTACGAAAAATCTCCTAAAATTAGGGCAATGGCCTTGCATAACATCTCTTTGAGTTGAATTATTTTACATTTGAATAATTACACTGATGCTTCATCTGTATATTTCCTAGATATATCCGATCTTCAATGCTCCACTTGAGATAAGCCTTTGACAACTCAACACAGGTGACTAATATGGATTGATCTTCATATCCGAATATAGATTTTTAGATCCACAAAACATTTTATAGCTTCGTAACATGATCCCTTATATGCTTACATAATTTATATCATTCCTCTATTATAATATATGAAATTGGGTGTGAATAGCAGCAAAATCAGTTGCTACAGGTGTTCCAGTAGCACCTTTATTTCCATGTGTATACGATTGCAGGAACTTCCTGTAGCGACCTTCCAAAAACTAATCCTGTGTGTTTTAAACTTTTTCCTTTACCTAGGTTATAGATGGAAATATCCAAAAAAGAGCATGATACCTTAGACACAGGGAACAAAAAATATTTTTCCATCCTCCATTACTTTTAATCTCAAAAACTGGATTTATCCTGGAGGTGATATCTTTAAATTGATAGCTTTCTATGCAAGATTGAGGAAGTTTCTTCTGCCAGCAATTCTAAGTTGTCATTTATGGTCTACATATATCGGGTTTGCATATATTTAGGCTCGTTCCCTTTAGATCCAATCTTAGGGTTTGGGATTTTCATATCCTTTTTACCCTGTTTCCTGGTAGGAACTCTGTTTTTCCCAATGATTGTCTTTTTATTTATGATCAAACCACCCTTCTTTAATTTATCCTTCTTAGGCTTAGTGACATGGATTTTTTTTCTTATAGATGTCTTTCCAATAGTTTTGACAGGATCTTCATCAATGATGATAACCTTCTTTGAGATGGCAGGTTTATTCATTGCTTTAGACTTCAACCTGAACTTATTTTGAGGCCTTGTGCTTCGTTTCCTTACTAAAATTTTATACCTAGAGGTATCGTCTTTAGAGGAACTCAAGGAATAAGTAGTGACCTTTAGGATAGGCTCTTCAAGGTGTACATGATCTTCAAACTCTATTGATGTTTTTCCAAGTTTTTGGTCCTCCACCGAAACCCTAGGTTTTGCTAACCTCTTAGCCCTTTTTGAGTAAGTTTTATCTGCAAGGTAAAGGGTGCTTACCTCCACCTAATATGTGAGAAGACCCTGCATCTTTTTTCTAATTGGTTGATGTATATTTTACAGGATTATCTGGAGTCTTTAAGTATGTTTCTCGTTTACCCTTCTTTGCAGTGGAGGATTGATCAACATTATATGGAGTTTCTTGATCAGGCTTAATAATATTTCCATGTGATTGAGAAGCAGGATAATGCTTTTCCTTCTCACACCCTGACTGGATCAAGAATTGATCCCAGGTCTTCTGTAACTTCCCTAGTTCAGCCTTAAAAAGAACTTTAGTCAACCCCTAATGGAAAATTATGTGAGGAGGGGTATTGGGGTTGGATTGAACCCTCATAGCCATATTGTTGAGATCCATTAAAAAATAATAAGGTAAATTCATCCTCTTAATCCCTGCTAGATGAAGTAGAAATCGAAGATGGAATAGGAATACAATAGAATAGCGCCCCTCGCATGTAATGAAACTCTTAAGAAAGAGCAATTATTTCATCCACTCATCAGCAATCCAATCCTTGGGGATTCCCTTGGCCCAATTAGGGTCTTTGTGTTCAAAATTTAAAAATTAATTGATGTCTCCTCATGTAATCAATTTATTTTTAAACCACCTTTCTCCATCAGTGGGGAGGTTGCAAGAAGAAACTATAGATTGTTTAGTAACCTGCATAACCAGGTTTGTGATTCGAGCCCATTGTGCATTAAAACTCTTAGCAAAATCCCTAGTTGTAGCGTAATGGTGACCATCTAGATTGGTACAGAAAAGGTACCACCCTTCCCTATCGAAAATGATTTGAAATTTTTCACAAGCCTCCATGACTTTAGGCTCTTTCCGATTCACATGTCCACCTTTACCCATCTACATAGTCATGAACCAAAAACTATATTCTTGGCTACATAGAAGAGATATGTCTATTGTGTAACGAGAATAAAGGATATTTGATATCTATGCAAGAGACAATTCAAATAGACTAGCTACTGTAGGTAATGAACAATGCGTTAGTTTTTGAAAACACATTTAATAAGACAATTGATCAGTGTAACCTTCTGAATCACTGACATGTACAAATGATGATACACCCCATTTCGCATGCTATGGATGACGATGAGTACTTTGCTAATTGATTTTTCATACTCATGATCTTGTAGTACAATCCACATCTTCCACGATTCCCCAAAGTGCTTAAAATGATCATGACTAGGGACATGTGGAAGTTCTTGTAGCGCCCAACAAGATTTGTCTTTTTATCACTTGAGTGGATTAGACTTTGAATATTCAACTCATGAAGTTAAATAATCATGATGCATAAATGTTGACGTGACTAAGGGCTCAAATCAAAATATTTGAAACCATTTGATTGTTGGATTACTGAGAGGGGGGGTGAATCAGTAATAACGTAATTATAATCCTTTTTCTTCAAATGTTATATCAATGTAGAATTATTATCAAATAATCAGCAATAACAAATAAACAATCACACACATACACAGTACACCAATGTTTTACGTGGAAACCCAAATTGGGAGAAAACCACGGAATGTTTTTTCTTATATGTATTGAAGAATTACATTCATTGGAAGCACCAACTTCCTTTGTTTTCTAGCTGCAACTGGAAGGAGGCTCCAACCCCCTGGTTTCTCAGGCTACAACCCGAGGGAAGCTCCAACTCCCCAATTCTCTAGATACAACCCCCTATGTTCTCCGACTACAATCGGAAAGTGGCTACAACCACCTATCCTTGCCCCGTCCAACCACCCTAAAGTAGAAGTAGAATGATGGAATCACTGTCAACCTGTCACTGTGAGATATATTGTTGTACAACTATATCAACCTGTACCACTACCCTATATCCAATCTGTACAACTACGTTGTAATCAAACCATACCTGAAATGAGCATGTATCTACAAAAATACAATAGATACATGACCTGTAGTGATGTAGCCCACATATATACGCAGCCTATCTGTTATGTAGCCTGTGTATGCTTTCTAAAAATAGGGTTTCCTTTCACTTGAAAACTTTTGACCCTCTGTAAATTCTTTCACAAAAATTTGTAACATGTCACTGTATACAGACT
>ML777151.1:235783-253770 GCA_009831015.1 Picea engelmannii
TATATATATATATATATATATATATCTGCAAGAGTTCTATGTGTATATATTTTAATTGCATGCATTTCAAAAAATTTATGTGGCATAGCTCAGTTGGATGTTGGGTATGTTACAGTATGTTCCGCAGAGAGAATGAAAGTGTTCTCTCATGTATTGTGGCCCGGCATGGGTGGCTGGGGACGTTACAATAATGTATGTGATGGTTTGCAATCGACTTGACATTGCCCATGCAATGGGAGTGTTGAGAAGGTACATGTCAACACCTAGAAAGGAGAATTAGATCGTTGATAAGAGAGTATTCAGGTATTTTTGTGGCACAAAGGACTATGTTATATGCTACCGAGGAAGACCTGGAGGTGACAGTGGTAAATTGAATGTACATTCCTTTATCAACGCCGAATGCACTGGAGATATGGATCAATGGAGGTTGACCAACGGATATGTATTTAATATGTTCGGTGGAGCAATAAGTTGGATGAGTAAGAGACAGGTGGTCATAGCCTTTTCAACAACAGAAGTTGAATACATTGCAACCACTCATGGAAGCAAAGAAGCGGTATGGATGCAAAGGTTGTGTTCAGGAATCAGGTTTGATAAGAGAGTTATGAAGGTAAGTTGTGACAATCAAAGCACAATATTTCTGGCAAAGAATCTTGCTTATCATTCGAAGATTAAGCACATTGATGTACAATACCATTCCGTAGGAGACATGGTGGAAAGTAACAAAGTGCTACTGGAGAAAGTAGACACGTTGCAAAACATATCAGACTTGTTGACCAAGTCTGTGAGTGTTGTGAAGTTCTCTTGGTGCAGAGAGGCAATGGGCATTTCTACCCTGGGTATGTGAATGAAAGATCAGGAATCTCCTATTTAAACAAAGAATACAACAAGTGGGATAATGTTGGGTTGTTATATTCTTTGCAATGAAAGTCCAGTCGAGGAGAATCGTCTGATGGTCGCAGGTCGAGATGGATCGAAAATAGTCAAGGTTGAGGTGGTTTGACAGAAATTCGAAGGTCGAGGTAATCGATCAGGTAAGTTCAAAGTCGAAGATATCGATGGAAATTCAACCAAAAAGAGGTCGAAGTGTGGGTGTGAGACGATCGACTAGAGACTGAATGAAGGTGGACTAGTAGTCGACTAGTAATACGACTTAGAGTCGACTGTAACAGAATCCCAAGATTTGCGGGATTTGTAGCCAATGATCTGCATGGATCTATAACTAATTTTGGGCACCAAGTATTTATGTTTTTTCATGTTGTAAATCCTATAAAGAGGCGTTTTGTAACTCCATAAAGGATAATGCATATAATGCAAAATATGTATGAATCGTAGGTTGTTGGTCTTGCACAAGAAAGAGGGTATGATGTCAATTGTGTCTTAGGTGTGGACCAAGGTTAGACATCTAACCTTTTATTCAGATTGAATAGAACAACAAGAGAGCAGAACGCTCAAGAAATGTTTTTTTTTCCCAGTTTGGGTTTCCAGGGTAAAATCTATGTGTACTGTGTGATTATTTTGTCATTTACATTCTTGATTAAATTTTTCTTCTCTTATGCTAGGTTTAGAGTGGAAGTGTATCTCATTTCCTGACACTTGGTATATATAAAGGTACGTTTTTCAAATTTTGATATGATTCTACTTGAGATCATGTTACACAAATAGATGCATTGGAAATATTCCTTGAAAGAGATTTTCTTTTTCAAGCAAAGTAGGATAGGGTAGAGAAATAAATAAATAAACAAAACAGTAAAGATAAAAATAAGTCCAGTTGTGAAAAATTATTTTATTGGCGCAACTGGACATGAGTTTTCGCTTGAAAACCAGGAAGCTAGCGGGTAAAATTCTCAATAAAGTTTTGCATGTGGGTTCAATGTTTTATTATGGTTCTTCAAAATCATTTGTGTTTTTATCATGAAGGATGATGTGGGATTCCTTAAGTCCCACCTTTCAACAGATCTCATGCCATCGACTCCAACACATCATATGGGAATGAGATTAGAGATGTTTATATGTACCTTGGGACTTTCATACATCAATGACAAGCCTCCTCATTGTCAAAAATGGGAATTCATAAGTTCTTTTGGTTGATAGATCTTTAAAGTGACTCTACTCCAATACATGAATCTGTGCATGTCATGATGCACTTAGGTACCTTGACACTCATTTTCATCACCGGTGAGTTGTCTCGCAATGCTTAATGATTTACATTATTGGTCGGTAATCCAATAAATTCTTTATATGTTCAACTTCAAGTAAATCCATTCACATAGATTGAATTGTACCAATAAGGGTTATATGTGAAGACTATATGATTTATGGTATCAACAACAGCTTGCAGCAATCATTTTCTTGTTCTAAAGTTTCATGTAACAACAGTTCAACAGTATTTCTATATATTGTTCCAATAAAAGACTGCCATTCAGTATTAAACAACATGTTTATGGAGTATAGTTTAGCTTGAGTGGTAGCCACCACGGTTCCTTTCCATTCTATTTCATTTTCCAATAACCAACAAATTTAGATCAACACTCACAGTTAGCTTCAGACTTTCTTATTTTCAGAATTTCAAAGTGTTCTATTTGTTCTAGTGCACATCATTTCTAGATTATATTCTCTCTTCAAGTTCCTACATATTCAGCATACAATACCAATCTAAGATCCATACAAAGAAATGAAGAAGTTGATCGGTAGAGAAGAGATTGAATGAAGGCTACATCAAATCATAATCATACCAAGCACCTACGAATATATTTGAGCTATAGATAAATCAAATTGAAGACATCGAAGTTGTAGACATCAAAGTTGCAAGAATTCAAGATCAAAGTATTTGTATTCGGGAGGAGACATGTTTCTTTCCAATTCAGAAACCAAAAATTTAAATAGGGATAAATGAAAAGAGGATTACATCAAAATGGATTGCACCAAGATTAAACCAGCTACAACTACATCATCTTCAAGCATTCAAAATCCAAAGAATGGTATAATCTAGGTTTGTTGTTTTAATTTGTTGATTTGAAATTAGAAATGAAATAAAATTTACATATGCCTTCCATATCCTATCATTCCTATTTTACCATATCACTATATCATCTCTATCTTACCTATCTTACTTATTCCATATCATTATATCTAAATACCATTTCTACCACATTTCAATCCTATCATCATTCCCTTACCATACTTCATTACCCATCATTTCATTCGCTATATAAACACTACCCAAATATACCAATTACTCCTTTCTTTCGGCCTTCACTTATTTACTTACCATTGCCTCTTCATACATATTTCAAATTCTCCCATATAAAATCATCCATATTTTACCAACCTGACTTTTCTTGTGAATAGAGTAAGTCTCCCCCTTTTTTCTAACTTGCAAATTTGAAATTTTGGGAACAGGTATCAGACAATTCTCTAGCATAGGAAGAAACAAAGTTTTGGGGTTTCAATTATTGAAGACAATGCTTTAGGTTTTTGTTAACATAGCTCTAAAACCAAATTGATGAAACAGGGAATGTAATGGTTTGAATTTATGGTTGCAAATGGATTTGATATCATGAAAGATACTTTGGGGCACATTATAGAAAATGTATCAGATGGTACAACTGAAATTCAAGAGATTGATAGAATTCCAAGGTAGATAATGGAAAATAAGAAAGAAACAAGTGAAAAAAAAATGAACTTGGAGAACCTTCAATCCATCCAAAATTGCTAAGAGCAATGATTAGACAACTTGAAAAGAACAAACATCAGGACAAAGTGTTTGTAAATATTGCTATAAGACATAGGACAAGGCATTGTAGAACAAAGCTAAGATCAACCCCTAAGGTTGATAGCATCCAACATGAGTTCTATGATTATTTGGAGAGCAAAGAGAAAGAAGCTAGAGATTTGTCCTAATCAATAAAACTACATTTGCTAGTTATTTACATGGACTTGGGGTAACCTTATTCAACAAGGAAACCTCAACCAATAGCTATAGAAAGGAAAGTTTCTCCAAATTTGGATGAAATTCAAGAAAACATGTTTATTTATACGTCCTTCACAAAAAGGGAATCTTCAGGATTGGGAGAAGATCATACTGACACTCTCTACTTTGATTGTAGGATCAAAATTGAATAAGAAGAAGAGACGGGTCAAAGAGCTAAAAAGTGAAATCAAAGAAATCATGGTTTTAGAAAGACACATAAAATATGAAAATGCACTCTTAAAGGAAACCAGTGCTAAGATAAGGAATGAAAATGAGAAATTAAAGAAGGAACTGAAGATGCTAAAGGAGGCAAATCAAGAATTCATTCAAGGGAAAACGCAAGCAACAGGCCAGCCTTCCAAGGGGTATAAATTGAGGAATCATGTGAAGTCTCAAGCAAAAACAATAGAGGCAAAAGATGCAACTAAACGACAAAGGAGAGTTAATAAGACCTCCACATCTAATGGGGATGTCTTACTCAAAGTAGCAACAACCATCTAAGAAAGAGGAGCAACAAAATTTTGTCAAAATTTTGATTTGCATGAGGTCATGCAAAAGATTCGATCTAGGGGAAAATGTCAGTACTCTATTTTTGGCACATTTTCCATCGATCCTAGCCTAATAAATACATTCTAAGGCATAATTAGGTAAATTCTTGTTTTATTTTTAATTGTTAAAAATCAGCATATTAGAATAGTTCAAATTTGGATTTTATTTGTAATTGCAGGAAATATTTAGTTCGTATAATTCATCATTCGTCAAGATATGTGTAGGCCAAGTTGGAAGAAATGAGCACATGGGTTGTGTTCCTTGCCTTCATGTCATGGTGTGTATCCTCTTGGATGCGTGAAAATCAAACCACAAACCCTCAGTCAACGCCTTGGTCAACTCGGGTATCTACAGGAAAATATTTAGTAACAAGAACATGCAACAATATTCAGACGCAATTTCTAGATTGGTCAAGATGAATTTGGACATTCTGGGACATGGGTTTTGTGCCAAACATGCCCAATTAGAGAGCACTTGGGAAATGTTTCTAGAGGATGCATGATTTGGGAGATATGGTTGTTTTTTTAAAGATGAAATGCCTAGATTTTATGTTGCGAACGTGGATGCCAAATGGAGTGATTCAACACATTTAGGATCTGATCAGTTGCATCATTACTCTAGGAGAGTATTCTTAGGCTAGTCGTTACATCCCACATTGTATAAATAAGATAAACTATGAAGCTTGAGGGGGATTTGATTGGTAGAAGAGAACTCTTTGAAACTCAGTTTGTAAACAGTTTGATGCTTAATAAATGAGCTCTTATTTTCTTCAACTATTGTTCTTTCTTTTTTGTGCATGAACCAGGCCTCGAGGTCCCCCTTGCTTTGGTCCATGTCAGTGTTGCACATTGTTGTGCATAGGATTTGTTGTATTCATATTCTACTTTGTTAATTTGTTTCACTCTTTTTTTTATATAACAACACTCTAATCTTTAGATTTAAATTTTAGATGTTATTTTAGTTTCTATTTGAAATTTGTAGTTGATTTAAAAGTTAAATAATTTAAAAAGTTAGATTTTATTTTGACTCCTTGCATAGACCTTCTTTCAAACCTTTAACTTCACTAGTTGATAGAGTATTGTTGCAAAGAGCTCACAACCATTATGGCACATTTCACTTTGCAACCTGATTTTCTACTAGTGGAACTGTGACAACCTAAGGCTGAAAGAATTATATTTTATTCAAGTTTTGTTAGTATTTTCATTCTGCGTGTGTGTTAAAACACTCTTTCAAAACCTTTAACTTCACTAGTTGATAGAGTATTGTTGCAAAGAGCTCACAACCATTGTGGCACATTTCACTTTGCAGGTTGATTTTATACCAGTGGAATTGTGACAACCTAAGATTGAAGGAATTAGATTTTATTCAAGTTATGTTAGTCTTTTCATTATGCATGTGTGTTAAAACATACTTCCAAAACCTTTAACTTCACTAGTTGACAGAGTACTATTGCAAAGAGCTCACAACCATTCTGGCACATTTCACTTTGCAGGCTGGTTTTCTACCAGTGGAACTATGACAACCTAAGGTTGAAATAATTAGATTTTATTCAAGTTATGTTAGTCTTTTCAGTGTGCATGTGTGTTAAAACATTCTTTCAAAACCTTTAACTTCACTAGTTGACAAAGTATTTTTGCAAAGAGCTCAAAACCATTATGGCACATTTCATTTTGCAACTTGATTTTCTACAAGTAGAACTATGACAACCTAAGGTTGAAAGAAATGGTTTTTATTTGAATTTTTGAAGATCAAGTTAGATTGCACTTCCTAGATTTCAATAGTAGTTGATGATTACTTTTAAGTTTGGATTTCCTTCTTAGCCTGTAGAACAAATTTCGAATATGATTCCCTCACATACAATGATTGTGTCTCGTGATTTTACCAACCCTCGAATGACATAATAAGTGTCCCATTTATGCAAATAAATTAGGCTAACATCTACTGCAACTAAAGTAATTTTATACTATGTTAAAATGGATCCTTTGATTGCTTATGGCTGCATAACCAATAAATTAAATTGTTTTTTTTTTTCTAAATCCATGGAAGTGATAAATCTAGGACCCGATAGTTCTTGAGAACTGACATGGACGCCATCTTTAGTGACTAAGGACTTTGAAAGAGATGTCTTCATATCTAAGGAATCCTTGTTCTCTGGTGATAAATTCTAATTATTTAAATTAGACATTTTAGGAGTAAGGTCAGACGACATTATTACTAGTGATCCTTATGGTTCCTCTGTTTCAATTCCCCTAATAAAGAATCAATTTGTCTTGATATATCTTCTGCTTCATTTTTTTGTTTCTAAAATCTTCCTTCTTTTTACATATTGTTTTTATTTATCACCCACTTCGAGCCCATCTGCATGCTTTGTTGAAGTATCAACAATTTGTTGGTGTTTGACGATTTTTTCATCCCTATGATCATGCATTATTGATCAACTATTCTAGTATTCACATCAGATACCATTGTAGTTTTGGATTATGGCTTTACCTCCATCTTTTCCTTTTCTATAGAATTTTGCAAAATTAACAAATGTTGTACCTCTTCCCATGTACCTTTGTTAGCAATCATTTTAATAGAAACATTTGAGTGACGTTGATATGGAGGTAGGCCTACATTTTTACAATTCTCTTATATAACGAGACATGCATCATATTTCCATAATAAATCCTTTTTCAAACTCAAAGAAGAGAGAAATTTAATTACATAGTCAATGGTTGATCTATTCCTAATTATGAAGGAAGAAAATCCAGTAGGTAAATTAAAAGAGTTTGTTTTACTTTTCGAAATGAAATGCATCCAGTCAGTGGTTATTCTTTGCGTGCAATATTCTAAAGAAAAAAGGTGGGGAGAAATATAAACAGGTAACTAGTATGGTTCTACTTCACGACCATAAATTCTGATAACAGTATACCTTTTGAATAAAAACAAATCTCATACCTTAATATCAGGGTCCAAATGAAGCTTTTGTTGATAAGTTACAGGCATTATAGGAGGCTCTTGTTCCATAAGAAGGACATATGTGTTAAATAAGAAATCATTTGAAAATTATAGGAATTATCCCTCTATTTCTACAAAGGTCAAGAGAGAAGTACATTCTCTAACAGGGAGTGGTTTTCCTGAATCATCTTTCTTAATCAGCTCAAGGCCCCCTTTCTCATAAAAGTTGGATTGGGTAAAGATAATTAAAAACATGAGATAAGACTGATATCAGAAAGATTTTAATTCCTCAAATGATTATAACTGGAATTGAATTGCATTGGTTGTAGATCCCGCAAAGTCAAATGTAGAAGCATCCTTGGGATTTACAACCTCATTCATAATATACAGAGTAACTTCGTGAACTTTAAAATCACCAACGTATCCTAAAATAGAAGTTATAATTGAAACCAACGTATATTATAAACTTCTTTATTGTTGAAGTATTTTCTTGAGTAGATCAGCTTTCTGCTTTTTTAAGAAGGTTTAGATCTAGGATGGTAAGCTGGCAAGAATTAAGTTTAACATTTCGGACACAACCGTTGAAGAATCGATGCAAATATTTCTTGTCTCGTCTGTTGAAACGATACAACGAGTATCAATGTTATATTACTTGGCTAGGGTCTGGACAAGATCGGGGTCTCTAAAAACTCAAGGAATAAGGGTATTATATAGACCACTTTTCCAAAGCTATATATTTAATGAATTCTCTACAACTTCCTTGCTAATGAGATCATTAATTTAATTCATGCATCCTAAGTTAATCTAAGTATCAAATACATTGGCTAACACATCTGTAAAGTTATGGTTTTCATTCTCAGAAGAATCATGTGGAATTCTCCTATTCCTTATTGACATGGTGTTTCTTCGAGAACAACAAGTCTTCTAATTTGAAAATTTGAAGTGGGTTTCAAGCACTCTCCATTTTTATAAACTGGGCTCCAAAATGAGGACCTTATTTTCATAAAGTTTTCTCCTGCAGGTACTCTCAAACTTGATAATAACCTTGTTCATCAACCTCGATGTGATTTAGTATATGCATTTTAATCCTACACATGCGGAAAATTAAATACATTTAACACACAAAATTAAATATAATGTGATGTGTAATAAATAATCATATGGAAAATAAATGACTATGTGTCAACACTGTATGCCTTTGCAAATGTTTGAATTGTTATTCCCCATGTACTTTTTCAATCCAAAAATAATATCAAACGTTTGATTAATCTTTGTCAAAACCGTTGGATTTTTTCGAGTTGAAGATAGCACGTTAAAAGGTGTTCACTTTTGCATCTGAATTCTATTTAATAATAATAATAATAATCTATTTTTAAGGTCACGGTCAAGCCAGCACACCAAATTGGTGTATGAGACCCCCTTGTTTGTGGGACAAGGGACCCCCCTCCGCCCAGCGATTTGACTGGTAAAGTCTACGAAGGTATGCATACCCTACCCCCCTCTGGATTTGAACCTGTGACCTCTTAAGAGGAAACACATGTTCTTAACCATTAGGCCCACTCAGGCTGTAAAATCGTTGATCAGTGTTGATGTCTAGTCGTCGAATCTTTCATGTGGAAAATGCTTGATTATAGTTCTTGTAACTTTACACCCAATCTCAGACATAGATCTATACTAATCTAAGGTCGTGAGATATTTCGGGTGGCACAGTGCTAATTAAATAGACCACAATTTCAGTTCCGAAGAATGATCTTGATCATTGAATTAACACTACAGGGCACCATTAGATTGAAGTTCAAGTCAAATTCATAATGTAATCAAATATTTATCCAATGATAATCTTACCATAAGCTCAAATGTCTTCAATTATCATGTCACGTAATAATCAAGTTAAAAAAAAATTAAACCAAATTATCTAAAATTATATTCAAGGAATTAAAATATCTTGACCATCAAAAATTTTGTCATAACCAAATTTAGCTACAATACCAACCAAATTGTTGTGACCCAACCCCATTGCTAGAGCCTCAACACACAACTATCTCTATGTATTTAAATTATGGATGTTCATGTTATCCATGACAATGTTCACCATCAATTGCATTGATAAATGGAAATCGCATTCCTCTGATATGATAATGTTGGTCTAGAGTTCCATAATTCATTCTAATGCATTGGAAGCATTGGTCTGCGGTCTTTCTTACTAGGAAATTGTGAGGAAGCTTCACCTTTGCAGGTTGGTCACGTCTACATTTGTGTTTTCATCAACCCCAGAGTTGATGTCTGGACTTCACCTCTTGAATTATTTCAGGGTATTTGACTTCGCCTCTTAAATTATTTATGGGTATTTGAGAGGCAGATTGGGTATAACAAATATTCAATCATATTTCAATTGGACAAGCTCAAAATACAGAGTTCACATCCATACTATTCTTGCAAGCTATTTAAAACAATCCAATTTTCGTGTTAGCAAGTCTGGTGGTATTAGTTCCATTATTGCAACACATCATTGAGTGGTTTGTGATTACTGTGGATTAGAGTTGTTGAGCCTTGAAGCTAATGAGAAAAGAGAAAAATACAAATTCCATGAAGGATTTGTGTTGACTAAACGGGTTGGCCATAGGTTCACCATTTATGGATCAGATGGTATCAGAGCAGGTTCCAAAGACTTGGATACCACCTACATGGTAAACACCCACATCCAGTACTGAAACAGTGGACAAGAATTGCTACCATGTCTACATAGAAGCAGAGGACCATTAATGGTGGGGAATCATTTTGAAGAAGATGATAAGGAAGACCCGGATGTCAGATTTGCTCGGCTAGAGCAAAGCTTTACCGCATTGACACAATTTGCGATGTAGTTGTCCATGAAGAAATATAGGGAAGAAAACTCAGCAAACACTGAGCATGAAGAAGATAAGTCACATTCAGAAGAGCCCTGTGAAATGATTAAGGTTAAAACCATTATTTTTCTTTATCTTTCCATATTCCTTTCAAATTTGAAGCAAAACTTCAAATACCTTTATGGTGGACAAATTAATATTGAATCCTTGAATAGCTAGTTGAAACAATTGGAAGTTTACTTTGGTATTTATCAAATCCAAGAGACATAGAATATTTCCTTTGCCCATTTGAAGATGACTAGACATGCTCTATTGTGGTGGTAGATTTATGTGGAAGCTCTAAGGATAGGCCAGAAGCCCATGATTATGAAATGGGAGGACTTCAAGGCATTACTGAAGTCACAATTTTATCGCATATGTTAGGAAGAGGAGTAGCTCATGAAGTGGTAGTACTTAGGAAAAAACAAGTACAAGAGGTGCAAGAATATACTTATGTTTTCATGAGGTAGGCCATATAGTTGGGTATCTCTTTGGATGAGCCCAGGGTGGTGGTGAAGTACCTTGGAGGAATATAGCAAGGCCTTCACCGTTGAAAGAAATACGCATGGAGGGGTAACAACAACTTTCACAACATCTTTAAATGGCATTTCTGCTGCATTGGGAGTTTCAACGATGCCCTCGAGGCCTAACCACAACGATGAAATCCATGGCAGCATTTTCTGTAGCGCATAGGGTTTGAATACCCTCTGTTCGTCTCCACAGAGAACAATAGAAACATTTTCACCCATCCTGTGTGCTCGTCAACAGTTTGCACTTGCGGCCTGACTATTTACTTTCATGCGTTGAATGTACACTTGGAAGTTCTATCTCGATGCGTGCCCTTCATTTGACATATGATGTGGCTTTAGCTGCTCTGGTTGACACCTGAATGAGTTTTTTTGGTTATATTAGCAGGGTTTTGCAGCGTTAAGACTTGCGACATGGCCAACTGGGCAAACATCTGGAATAAGTGAAGATCGACCTACACACGAAGATAAACGTCCAGACCATGTCAGCCAGTTGGACGCGCGAGACCTGGGAGTAAACACCTGCCATTTTAACCATTGATTCATCCTTAGCGCTTCATTTTTATATGTTTTTTTATTTGCTTGTTGTGGGGGCTATATCCCACATACATTGTAGGAATTGTTTATTCACTACGTATATTCGCCCCTGCTGACATACCCACTTGATATTTTGTGCACTATGACTACTTCGTGGGTTCTCCTTCCTAGGCTGGGCGCTTTGTTGGTGCCAGATCCCGATTTGTGTGTTGTGTTGTGACTTTGGCATGTGAACTACACTTGGAGATCGGACCTTCTGATCAATAATTTTGATAAAAATTACAATTGATGCTATTTGATGAAGCACTTCATGTGTATGAATTTTCTTGCCTTGAACTAGTAATTTGGTATTGATTTTTGTAGGTTGGTTGTCTCGCACTACAACATGAGCACATAATACAAAGCGTTACAACATCACCCATAAATTGACGTAAAATTTATAGGGTGATAACAGAGAGGCAAATGAATGCTTATGCTTCTATCTTCTTAATGGTTCAAATTTTAGGGACCAAAAGTCTTCAAATGGGGAGGTGTCATCCAAATTGGATTTTTGTCAAACCTTATGTAAATTATGTAATAAAAATATCCTATTGATAAAAATTACAAAAGAACCTGTATCAGAACCCGATGACACAAATACCCTTAAAATCAAACTTTTTATTTTTTACCTTTGATGTTATTTGATGAAGCACTTCATGTGTATGAATTTTCTTGCCTCGGGTGCTTGATCTTGGTGCCAACTAATAATTTAGTACTGATTTTTGTATGTTGGTTGCCTGGCGCTACAACATGAGCACATAATGAAAAGCGCTACAACATCGGTCATAAATTGACGTAAAATTTATAGGGTGATAACAGAGAGGCAAATGAATGTCTATGCTTCCATCTCCTTAATGGTTCAGATTTTAGGCACCAAAAAACCTTCAAATGGGGAGGTGTCATCCAAATTAGATCTTTGTCAAACCTTATGTAAATTTTGTAATAAAAATATCCTTGTTTGTTTTACTTTATTTTGTCCTTTAGGAAAAATTGGAAGGGGAAACAAATAATTGTGATGGTTGGGCTTCCAAAGGTATCCCATTAAAACAATGAAGGTTGTTATGAAGGGAAAAAGGAGGAGAACTCGGGGAGTACAGTAGCATAAATGAAAGCTTGCTGAGTGTAACCTACTGGAGTTTGGTGGATGAAGGAGACAAGGAGCATGTCCACACTGAGCAAAGGTGTCTCTAAGCCACAGCTTTCTACAATTTCAATATTGATAGTGAGTAACAATACACAAATTTTTTGTATAGCTCACCCCTCTGTAATTTTCTTCTGAGTATAATAAACATCTCCAATAAATGTTGAAATATGTATGTAATTGTTTTGATTTTGTGGCTCTAGTGTGGGTTATATGCCATGAATACTCTATGCTATGAATGATTTTGGTTATTATTTCTTTGGCTATGAGCTACAACAATCAATTTGTATGGGAATTCACCTCTTAAGGCTTGTCATTCCCTCATGAAAACATTGGGTTGAAAAACATACTCACTCCAGTGGCAGGGATAAATCCAAGAGTAATTTGATGAGCACATGGCCCCTCAGATGCCTAACAACTTGAGGAGGGAATAGTTACTCTATTTAAACCCTGCCAACCAAACTGTTGTGACACAACCCCATTGCCGAGTGTGGAGCCTCAACATGTGACTATATTTTTTTCTTTAAATTATGGATGGTCATGTTATTAATGACAATGTTCATCGTCAATTACATTAATAAATGGAAATTGTATTCCTTTGATATGATAATTGCATTCTAACATTCCAAAATTCACTCTAATGTGTAGGGAGCATAGGGTTGTAATCTTTCTTACCAAAAATTGTGAGGACACTTCACCTTTGGAGGCTGGTCATTTCTACATTTGTGTTTCCATCAACCCCAGAGTTAATGTTTGGGCTTTGCCTCTTGAATTATTCCAAGGTATTCGAGAGGCAAATTGGGTCTAACAATTATTCAATCCTATTTCGATTGGACAAGCTCATAATACATAGTTCACACCCATACCATTCTTGCAAACTATTTAAAACAATCTAGTTTTATTCTTAATAAGTTTGGTGCTATTAGAGCTCTCTTATTCATTTCTATTAGATTTTGAATTTGTATATCAAGAAATTCACTAGGATTATGAGCAAAGTTTCAAATGGAAGTTCTCCTTATTGCAACATTATTGAGTGGTCCATGATTATTATGTATTAGAGTTGTTCAACCTTGACGACAGAGAAAAAAAATACAAATTTCATGAAGGATTCATGTTAATGAAATAGGCAGTCCATAGGCCCACCATTTAAGGATCACGTTCAAAGTACAAAATATATTCTATGGAAAGAAGAAAAACTAGTCCACAACATGTTGTTCACACCAATGCATTGATTCCTTATCCAACCACATGGTTGTGGCATGTTGGAAGAGGAATCCATGTATAGTTGTAGCTACAAAATGAATGCACAATGAATTCTTTGGCCATGGGACATGCAGCAGAATAATCCATAGATTCATGAACACATGTAGATCCAAAATAAAATAAAAATAGCATTGAACATGCATCAACACAATGAAAGAACACTACAACCATTAAGAAAATAATTGACAAGAAATATAATCTATGGGCACAGGGGATTCAAAAACCTATTGTAGCTTCAGAGCGGGACTTTACTCTGAAGCAATCAAGGTGTTGAATCCATCAAACAAAAAATCTATTCACAATAAGCAAATGGAAATAATAGATCAGATCTCATATTAGCTAAGGATTTTGAAATTACAATGTCAATTGAAAGGGAAATTGGTCCCAGCTCTTGCTAGTATGATTGTTAACCTTTCCCAGGCAAAAAAAATTCATTTAAATACAAATATGATTTTACATATCTCCTTGAACACACTCGAGAGAATTCATCACACTCTCTAGTAGAAATCCCGCGAATTAGTGATTTGTTTCTTGCCATTATGAATCATCTAAGAAGTGACCAACTACAATGAGTTCTATAGCTACTTGACTTGTTGTGTTGTTTCCTTGAGATATTTCCCATCATGCTTATTGTGCAACATTGTGAGAGGCATATTCCCAGCCCCTATAATGCTAGACTATGGGATTATATAATAACTCTTGCATTTATGATGCATTCCACAACACTAACCCATTCCTTAAGATAGTTTTAAATTCTACAAGACATGCATACATAATTCATTAGCACAAAGTTTCCAGCAACATTCAATAGGAGGCTATGGAATTTGATTACATATCATATTATTCTACATCATATGGAAATAATACATTTGGACTAAGTTACTCATGAACCCCAAATATCCCATCACTTTCATCTCATAATTATGTCAAACACATTAATTCACAAGAAAATACTAAATAATTTGAAATGGATAATAATTGATAATTATGACAATATTTCAGGTATGGAAAGGGATACATGGGGGCTTATGGAAGTTAGAATAGTCAAGAAAAGATAAGCAAAAGTAGGCAATCCAGGGGCTCATCAATGACCAAAATTTGAAACACAATGTCACAAGGAATACGTGGTTCATTGTGATCTAGATGGAAATTGATGAGATGAGAGGATCAATACCTTTGTAACATTCAACGAATACTTTCTTTGAGAAGGGACGGTTTGGAGGACCTCTGATGCTGACAGAGCCAAAGTATGTTGGGCCAAATCTACAATGATATTATAGTCATGGGTAGCCCTAGTGTGAGGATTAGGTGTTTTCCTCCTTACAAGGATTTTAGGCACACATGAGGTAAATTCAATTGAAGGTTGATGTATATACAAAGGATTGCTAGAATAAGGTTTCTAAGTATTTTCCTTATAGTTTGATATTATAGAGATGGTTCATGGTTATGATTATGTGGATGAATTCATCTCACTAAATGTCATCTACATGTGTTGATAAGATAGGTCACCTCCATGAGAAGAGTTTGAAGTGGAAGGGTTCACACTCTCCTTGGCGATGAAATTTTGATGAGGGAAGGGATATTATAACAAAATAGGTGGGCCTTGAGGAAGCCAATTCTATTGGCTTTGAATATTACACAAGCTATAAACTCGGGGAAATAATGAGGACAATGAGCATTCTTCTTGAATATGATGCAAGGATGTTTATTCTTAACTTGATTATTCTATCTTTTCATAGGTTGTTTATCTGTGTTCCTATGAGTGTCATTGGAATCATTGTTTCCCCCAACATCATTCACATTATTTTGGTCATTTCCCACTTACACTTGGTTCTCTTAGATTTTATTTTGGTTCCAATCACTTTTGTTTTCTTCTCCTTCCTCTGGTTTTGTTGTCTATTATTATTCTGATTAGGTTGTTGGACCCAATTATGACCACCCACTAGTGGATAAGGATGAACCAGATTAATATTACAAGGAAGCAAAGAATTTAAATATTTCCCTTTGCAGGGTTTTGATGCTTATGGAACATGTTGAGCATAAGGAAAAAGGCATAGATGGAGCATAAGATGGAGATGCCCTAAATGGAAGATGTGGTCTTCCAAACTAACTAGGACTACCAAAAAAATCCATGTGACCAAAGTGGTTTGTAGTATAGACCATGGGAGTGTAATTTGCGGACCCATCATGGCATCAACCAAATGAGATTGACATGGAATAGGTGGGGGAATGAACCCACTTGTTGAAGTGGCATTCAAGATAACAATAGATAAGTAACCACATTGAAATTACACCAAGTATATATCTTGAGTTCATAAAATGGATTCTTCCTTGGTGAGGGTTGTTGAACAACATATTTAGAAATTGTAAGTACAAAGGACTATGTAAACTACTTCATTAAGAGGTTATGATCTAAAGGAATATTGATTATACTATGTTGATACTTCCATCAGATGTGATTCGTTGTGTGTAGAGGTGGATTGTGCAAAATATGTCAACAATTCTATGCCAACTTCAAATTGAGTTGGTAGTTGAAAGTGTTTTAAGAATTTTGGAGCTATGGTTGTAAAGGTAGAATATGACCCAGCTTCGAAATCGATATACTACACCAGTTAAAGTGAACTAGAAAATTCTAAGTATAACAATGCCATATATGAAACTATTGGGAAAGCATAGTAAGTGAAAGGTTATAATGTGATTACTAGGGTCTTCCCTAGATTTACCCTTAACTTTGGGAATATCTAAAGGAACCTTGGAAAGAATATCTTTCCAAGTGAAACCATGAATAATGGGGTCATTTGTTAAATTGGTTAGGTCTAACAATTCCAAAGTAGCCATGAATGGTAGTCTGTGGATTTGATTTTCCCCTTATGGAGTGGTTAGAGGTAGATTACTATGATATCCTACTAAAGGATTCCCTCGAGAAGGGTTGCCTCCCAAAGGGTTTCCACCTAAAGTATTTTCCCTATAAGGGTTGCCTCCTAAACAATTCCCTCCATAAAAATGGAGGATGTGGTTTTAGGGGTAGAAGGTAATTTTCCAACCAAAATTTGATGTGTAAAATTCCATGGGAACATCCAAGATCCTATGAATCCACTATGTCGATAAAGGTTTTAACTTAAAAAAAATAAATTATTCACTAAATAAACACACTGTCCCTTTTGACCATCTAAAACATTGACCTTAAGCAAGAGAAAGCAAAATAAATCGCACTCCCTAGGAAACACTATAAAATCCAAATCCAATCAATAGAAAACATGACCTTCTAAATATGCATTCCCCCACTCAATGATGAAAACCGAAGGAGGAAGGTTACATAAGTGAAGGTAAGAAGGAAACCACAACATCCCCAAGTATGCCACTAGAGGTGATGAAATCCAATAAAATTGATCAAGGGTATTATCACCCATCTCGTGATATCTCATGATAAGCTCGCATACCAGTACCTTGGGGCAAGAAAAATCTAGGAGAATGGTCACTAAGTTGTATGTTAAAACTATATGGTTGAGTAAGGTGGATTTACTTATAACATGGTAAGCCTCTTAACGTTGCACTCACCTAGAAAATTGGATGTCAAGTAATTCATTAGAATTGGGTGAGAATTTCTTAAGTAAACCATATGAGAATGGGTGGGCAATATATAAATCCTCACTCCACATAGTTTCATCTACTATTGTACACCCTCTTGTGAAGAAAGATATTTCCATCTCCCCAATTACATACAATGTTACAAAGGACTTCTCTCAATTATTCAACTTTATTTTGCAAAGTATGGTAGCCTCGAGGAGTTAAAATCACCCTCTTAATCTATGTTGAACACACCGTGCTACTGAGAGGGGGGGGGTGAATCAGTAGCATAGACAATTAATCCTTTTTAACTTTATCAACCTTATATCACCAATATGCAGATATCCATTCATTGACAATCATGTACTCTATATTCAGTTAGATTCAGATATTAAGATATACTGACAGAGAAGTTATGTGGAATAAAGGATGTTGATTATGATCTTTAAGTATTTCTCCTCTTTTAACTTTTCTTGTTAATTACTGAAGGGTATTCAACATGTTGCAGATAAAGTGACCACAGATATTCAACATCAAGCATGCACATAATAAACACAGGGACACAT
>ML777151.1:266813-284868 GCA_009831015.1 Picea engelmannii
ATGTTAGATGAAATTTAATGGATATTAATTAAAAATATGATTTTTTATCATGTAAAATAGTTTATTTTGTTTTTAATTTTCACTTATTTTGATTTTGATTTTAATTAAGTTGTTTTGATTTTTCCGTGAAATTTTTTAATTTTGATTTTAGTTAAGTTGTTTTGATCTTTCCATTAAATCCTTTAGTTGTATTTTGGATTTTGGATTTTGTTGGAGGGCTAAAAATAGTTGATTTCAATTCAGATTCATAAAATTCAGCTTATTGGAGGCGGTCATGTGCCTTCCTTTTATAATATTGTGCCTTCCTTTTATAATATTTAGGCTTAATGCTATTCATACATTCCCATGGATTTATAGGTTATTTTAACATTAAACACTTTTGTCTGCTCATGTATTTTTTTTTGCAACAAAGTTTTCTTAAATTTATGTTGTCTTTATCTATAACAACTCATTGCATTAGAAAGCCTAAAATTTGCCTAATTTATGTTGGCTTCGTCTACAAAAGCTCATTGCATTAGCAAGACTAAAATTTGCCTAATTTTTCTAGGGGTTAAAAATCATCATTTCATTTTAACATATTTAATAACTCAAAGTGTATTTTTTTAAATTTAATGGGTTTTCACTGTTATCTGTATTTATCCAACCATTTTTCAAAATTCTATCTCTCTTTCCCTTTCAACAACGTTGTAATCCATCTACCTATTTTTTGTTAAAATTACAATGTTTTTGTCTATTTGATCACATGTTCTTCATGACCAATCTATTTCCCATTGTTTGTAGGTATCTATAATTTTAAATAAGGATACATTGCTTATTTTAAGGGGGGCATTCATCAATTTTTCTCTGATTTGAAGTTGAGGGGGGCATTCATCAATTTTTCTCTAATTTGAAGTTGAGGGGGGCATTCATCAAATTTTCTCTTATTTGAAGTTGTATTATGGGGTTTGAGAAATAGAAAATGACTTTTATTGATCTCAAAAATCAATAACAAGCCAAATTAAAAATGTGTGATGGCCCCTCCATTACAACTAGGAAAGTGAAGCACAAAAGGTAATTTTTTTAAAGCATTAGGAAATTAACGTCAACACATAATTCATAGCAGCGGCATCATAATTAAAAGCATTACAAGTGAATCATCGATGTAATCCATAACGATGCAACCAATGCATCAATCATAATTAGTACTGACACATAATTAACACATCATCGCATTAGATAACGACACAAAATCAACAAGTACCATAAATGGTGACGCAAGATCAACTCATCCCATAAATATAACACAGAGAAACTACCCGCCCAACCTACCCTGCAAGGTTAGGACCTCCAAGACACATAAGCAACGCTCAAGCCCAGGATTCATCTGATTGATTTTGACCATTTAAGGTCTCAGGGCTAACGACTGTTCTGAGGAACAAGGAGGTGTCTACAACCCACTAACACAATCAAGTCCAAAAACCAACTAGCTAAATCAACAACGTCAACAATAATCGATGGCGCAATAGTGTTCTAATAACCAATCACACATCACATAAATTCCAAGGTGAAAGATAATTTAATTACTAAATCAGTCATACAACGACATAAGTTAAGGGGCAATGTAATCAAATTTATTTTATTTTCAAGGCGCAAAAGCATACATCTACTTTACTGCAAGGCGCATGATTAATCAATCATTGAATTCAACAATAATCAACATTATTTTCAATGTGCATGCATGACCTAATTACTGGATTAAACATAAATCAACATCATTCAATGCGCGCAATTAATCCATTTACTTAGGAATCATACATCAACATTATTACAATGCACGTGAGTAATCTAAAACATAATCGTTTAGGCATCATCATTAGTCCATAGAGCAAGAAATCTAATTACTTAATCATCATCATAACCCATGGCGCAAGGGAAATCAATCAGTCAATCATTTATTCATTAACATTTATAGTGGCACAAGAGTAAATTGATTGCAAAAATCCTAAATCAACCTTGTATAAATACACAAGAGTAAACTAATTTATAGACAACATGGGCCAACATAATTAAGGGCGTAAGAGTAATCATTATGTTTATTCAATGTGAAAGAAATCCAATCACCTTAAGTTCAAGGCGCGGGAGAAATCAATAGTTTTATTCCATGGAACCAAAGAAATATTATCGAATACCCAATCATACATCGCATTTATTCATGTCTCAAAATAATTATCAGCTCAAATTTTCATGGTGAAAAATAAACATATTCTAAAACAAAAATATACTCACATGATTAATGGCGCGAGAGTATTCTAGTTACCCAATCAATCGAACATGAAAATACTAAGCATTACCCTCCAAAGAAAAAGGGGTTCCAGTGGTATTTAATTCCTAGGGTCCACTTATTTTAGTAAATACAACCTATATTAAGTAATTACTTAATTTCAATCAATCCTACAAGTAAACCATTTTTCCTTACTATTGGGTGGTAGGTACAAGGGATCAACATAAGGAGGGATAAATGGATTATTAATGTAGCAACTAGATTAGTGGTATGTATTATTAAGGTAAAATAAAGCACTCCAAAAAAAACTAACTTAACCATTTAAATTTTTCTTCCACAGGTCACATCGTTATAATAACAATCATTATGGGTAAGTATTCTTACAAACTAAAATGCGTAGAGATATGGTAGAAATTCACATGGGATTCCTCCACATGCAGGGTGAGTACTTTCATACAAAAATGTCGAGAAAGATGGTAGATAATTGCATGGGATTCCTCCACACTCAGGGTAAGTACTAGCATACCACAAACGCAAAGAAGATGGTAGATAAACACAGAGTTTCACCAGAGAATTAGCTCAAAGATTCACCAATCATTGGGTAGTTTGTATGCATAAAACACAGAGAAAATCAAGGGTAAAATAGAAAGGCGAAAATCACATTTGTTGGGAAAGTGTTGATGTGAAAAATATAGAGGAAAACAAGGGAAGGCATAGGGCAAAAATCACATGTGTTGGGAAATTGTTTATGTGCATTACGCAGAGGAAATCAAGGGAAATCGTAGGGGATATGTTAGAATATAATGGATGTGCTCATTTAAACATAGACAATATCACTATTGTCACCCAACCATAGGTCGAAGCCACCCCCAAGCACCTTATCCTTGACAGAGAATCATTCCAGAAGCAAACCCTAGGCTAGATAGCCAAACAAAGGTGGTGCGTCTTTCTCCAAGGATAGCGCACCAAGAAAGAGTAACAAGAGTTGATCAGAGAATCCAAACCATAACCAAGAGAGATTCCAAGCCAAAACCAAAATCTTCTAGTTACAACATCTCTCCTCCAGACTTGCACACAAACTGACCAATTGCAGTGCGCACAAGTGTTGCTTCTGTAGTTCTGAGAATCCTGGCCAGAATGAAGACTGACCTCCTGTATTTATACTAATTATGATAGAATGCCTAGGATGAATTCTCATTATGGGTACTAATTCTTTAGTATATAACATTTCCTTTAGCCGACTTCTTTTCTTGGAGGCTAATAACCTAATACAAGTCATTCTCTTGAGCCGACTTGTCTTCTAGGGTTATTAGCCAACTAAATAGGGTTTCTTCTTACTTCCCGAAATATTCTATTCTCTTCAAGTTTACACGTGGAGGTAAATACCTCCCGCAGCTACCATAATATCAACACTCCCTCCTAGCTAGGGAGGTATTGAAGGTAATGGTCTTGAGCACAAACATACCATTCACCCGGTAGCATCAACATAGTCATATAGACTATCTCATGATTAGATCATGAGCACCAACATCACTATCAGTGTCATCAACTATATCATCTCTTGAAACCATACTCCATATGAGTAATCAGACATGATGTTGGATAAGTCACTCACTCCATAGAGTGACACAAGAACCTTTCTTCTGATCCGGATAGATGTCTTAGAAGAATAAATGTCCTGGATCATTTTTTGTCTGGGGAAACTCTGTCCATTGATCATCCATCTAGCTGATAATCATTTCCAACACTCTTGATAGTCTTCAAGGCAATCGGAACAATGTCATTCAATATAACACAACTATGTCTATCCATAGTAGTACACAACTACAATCTAGTGGTACACTGCCACACCAAGTAGCACAGAGATACTTGATCAGTGACATATAGTCACAATCAATGGAACACATCCACCACAGTAGTATACACCTCCTATCTGGAGACATGCAGTCTCCATAACAATTATATCATCTGATATCAACCTCCACAGAAAACATTGTTATGATATAAACTGAATCATCTGGGTCATTCTTCCACTCACATATGTGAGATATGGAAGAGCATCTTCCCTCAGAAGGTCAAACATCAATGATGATCTATTTGGACTATTCTTCTCAAGAAAGGAAGAATAATTGTCCTGATTTCTGAGCCTGGACCATTCACATATCTGGGCCATTCCCCCAGCACTAAACAAAGTGCAACCTGGAGAGAATGAGTCTTCCCTAGGGAATGTCTATCCCTGATTGTTGAACCTAGACCATTCACCTATCTGGGCCATTCCTCCAGCACTAAACAAAGTGCAACCTGGAGAGAATGAATCTTCCCTAGGGAATGATTGTCCGGACCATTTCCTAAGGAAATGATTGTCCTGCACCAACCTCCAAAATGGACCATTCTTCGAAACTCCTCACAATTGTGAGCTTTGAAAGAATGACTCTCCGGTGAGGTGGACCAGTCTTCTTGACCACTACTGAGAGTGACCATCAAGAAGTGAGATTGTCCTAGACCATTCACAATTTTGACCACAAGGGGAATCGTTGTCTATGGTACATCAGCAATCCATCGAACCATTTTCATTACGAAAATGACCGTTCGATCTGGACCATTTTCCGAACTGGATAATGACTGTCCGTCAGAAATATCAAACCAATTTTCGAACTGGAAAGGACCTTCTCATCCTGGACCATTTTTTGAACTGAAAAATGATTGTCCATAAGTCAATAACACATCAGTGCTCCCTCCCAACCTGGGATTCATCTCTTCCTTTTTCAATAAGGAAGTTGTCTCCACGAGCTCCAGCTTGAGTATGAAAACTCTTTCATCTTGAACAGAGGCTTTACCAAAATGTCTGCTTATCTGCTCATCTGTGGAGATATATATTAGAGAACCACTTTATCTTTTCTGGACTTCATCACGGAGAATGTAATTCTTGATCTCAATGTACTTCGGTCTTTCTAGAACATTGGTTTTCTATGAAGGCTTCATATAGCTCTGATCATTATAGTTGAATTCAGCTCCTTTGTTTTCTGCTAGATCATAATATTGTGGCAAGGCTCAAACTGGAACATATCCATGTGGCACTTCTTCTTTCATCATGAGAGTTTTTCATGGATTAGCAATCCATCATCCTAGACTTTTGAGTAACCATTATGACTTTTATCATAGAATATTTTCACCATGCTTCTGTTGTGCATGAGAAGCTTTGCACCAAGTTGTTTGAGTCCATAAAAAATATTCTTTCATCTACATACAAGGGTCTCTTTCTGGTATACCTCAAAGCCTTGAGGTTTCTCTACATATGCTCTTTGTTCAATTATTCTGGAAAATAGTCTTTGCATTCATCCGATGTCAATTCCAACCCATAGATATTGCAAACGATATAATGGCTCATGTAGAAGTATATCTGGTTTACTGGAACAAGCAATCATCATAGTTTTCTCCCTCCATCTGGGAGAACCTCTAGTTTTGTATCTCGCAATGCTTACATTCATGAGTCTTCCATACACTATTCTTCATCTCAGCTTTCATTTCCTCTGCTTGATTTCTTTTAGTGAGTTCAGATCAGGCTAGTAGTCTTGTGATCCTCAATACAATGACTGGTTGTTCTGAATTTTCCTTCTCTCTTGGAATCTTCATGTTCTTCCTTATGTTTCTCTTTATCTCTTAGGTCCATGGAGTTTTCTATAGATTCCATGCCCTGAATATTCCAACTTCTTCCTTTCATCATAGGAGCATGGATGTGAATGGACAACCAGGGATACTTTAAGGTTTCTTTTTGAAGAAGACTTCTTTTAAAGTCAAAATGAACACGTGTTTCTTTTCATAGTTGCTATCATGGATAGATACTTCATCATCTTCAATGGATCATATTATTTAGGATTAGCTCCCTCCTAATCCTTGCTTCATGCATGAATGCATGCTCTTCTTTTGGAAATATATAATCGATTCCCTCCATCTAGGAGAGTCCACGCTTCCGTCTACATCCTTATTGCCTTTTGCAAAGTGTCACAAATCTTTTTCCAATTTCCTCTTGATTGCTGACTTCTTTCTGTATTTACTTATTCTAGGTTTCTTCAAGATTGATTCTGATTTCAGCTTATCTTGCAGTTGTTACTTATGTAATAGATTCCACATGATTTGTTACCAGGGTTTGTTGATGTACTTCATCCTTTCATGTGTATTGCCTGACTTGTAGTCATTGTGATAGCAAGTCTTTATTTAATTGATCTTCCATAGGTGTAGTTTCTCTTTGAACATCTTATCTTCTAAGAAATAGATATGCAAGATATGTATGGAAAACATGGTATGTACAAGAACTATGAAGAGTATTGTTACCTTTTCTTAGAAGAAGAAATATGTTTTGTCTTGCTTGGCTTTCTTTGAGGGTTCCCTTTCTTCGACAACTGATGCTTCGTGCGTTTCCTTCCCTTTATATAACTCAGGACAATGATTCTTGTAGTGACCATACTTTTGACAATTGAAGCATTGTATTATTGACATATATTTCTCTTGATTTGGTTTCTTCCTGGAGCCAAACTTCTTTTTATTCCTAAAATTCTTGAACTTTGTTGTGAAGACTTGATCATCGTATTTCTTTTGGGGTTTCTCTTTTGCATTTATCCTTGATTCTTCTTGTGCACAGCAAGTCCAAACTTCTTCAAATGTAGGATACTCCTTCCTTGTGTTCATGCTTGCGGCAAATGCATCCCATGTCTTGGGAATACCATTGAGTACTATATTTACCAGTTCCTTCTCGGAGATGATTTCTTCAATAGCTTGTAGTTGATCTCTTAACTAAGAGATCCTCACAAAGTATGATGTTATGATGTCATCATCATTCATCTTCATGTCACGAAGATCATTCTTCAGACTCATTACTTGTCCAATGTTTCTGACTGAGAAGAGGTTTGTTAGGGCATCATACATCTTCTTAGACGAATCAAGATGGTAGATGTAGGGTATCAAGTGGTATTTTATAGAATCCACTATGATACTCATGGCATTGATGTCATTGTCTTTGAACTTATCCATAACTGCAATGCTTTGCAATTCCTTCTCTTTTCCTTTTACAAACTCTGGTTCCAAAATCTTTCCTTTCACGATATCCAACACTTTATTCTTGGCAAGAATGAAATAAATCCTTGTCTTCCATGCTCTGAAGTTAGAAGCTCCTTCTAACTTGTTTTCTGACTTCATAGAGTAAGTCATGGTTGCTCTGACTTGGTCAACCCTAGATTTGACCAAAAACTAAAACTTGATGTCTTAGCTTGTTGAGAGTACCAGGAGGTGCGCTAGGCTAGGGCACACTAGTCTATCCAAAAATTAGTTCAATCCCTTCACTTAAGGTTCCTCAACGATAGGGTTAGGGTTTCTGCAACTGCACCTGCTAGTAACCCTAGTGGTAGTGATTTAGTAACTTCTCCTGCTAGAAACCCTAGCGGAAGTTCTTCAATGAGCTTAGTATCCTTATGGATATGCTCCCTTCCAGTGGTTAGACTAAATGAAGGAGGTGTGGGCCCATAACCTGTTAGAATATAATGGATGTGCTCGTTTAACCATAGAAAATATCACTATTTTCACCCAACCATAGGCTGAAGCCACCCCCGAGCACCTTAGCCTTGACAGAGAATCATTCTGGAAGAAAAACCTAGGCTAGATAGCCAAACAAATGTGGTGTATCTTTCTCCAAGGATAGCGCACCAAGCAAGAGT
This sequence comes from Picea engelmannii, assembly GCA_009831015.1. NCBI lineage: Eukaryota > Viridiplantae > Streptophyta > Pinopsida > Pinales > Pinaceae > Picea > Picea engelmannii. Next base: position 274,782 of record ML777151.1, read on the forward strand.
AACAAGAGTTGATCAGAGATTCCAAACCATAACCAAGAGAGAGTCCAAGCCAAAACCAAAATATGCCAGTTGCAGCAGCTGCAACAGCATCTCTCCTCTAGAATTGCGCACAAAATGGCCAACTATAGTGTGCACAAGTGTTGCTTCTGCAGTTCTGAGAATCCTGGCCAGAATGAAGACTGGCCTCCTGTATTTATACTAATTCTGGCAGACTGTCTAGGTCGACTTCTCATTCTGGGTACTAATTCTTTAGTATATAACATTTCCTTTAGTCGACTTCTTCTCTTGGAGGCTAATAACCTAATACAAGTCATTCTCTTGAGCTGAATTGTCTTCTAGGGTTATTATCCAACTAAATAGGGTTTCTTCTTGCTTCCCRGAATATTCTATTCTCGTCAAGTTTACACGTGGAGGTAAATACCTCCCGCAGCTACCATAATATCAACAGGATACACTTGTTAAAAATCGTTGAGAGAAAGGAGAATCTCARATGATACACATCATTTTAAATTCGTCGAGGGAAAACAAAAATCGCAGATGATACCCATTGTTTAAATTCATTGAGGGAAAACAAAATCGTAGAGGAAAAGGAGAGAAATCATTGATGATATCCATTKCTTAAATTCATTAAGGGAAAACAAAAATCCTAGATGATATCCATTGTTTAAATTCATTGAGGGCAAACAAAAATCATAGAGGAAAAGGAGAGAGATCGTTGATGATATCCATTGTTTAAATTCGTTGAGGGCAAACAAAAATCRTAGAGGAAAAGGAGAGAAAATCGTTGATGATATGAATTGTTTAAATTTGTTGAGGTCAAACAAAAATCGCAGAGGAAAAGGAGAGAAATCAATGATGATATCTAGTTTTTAAATTCGTTGAGGGAAAACAAAAATCGTAGAGGAAAATGAGAGAGATCGTTGATGATATCCATTGTTTAAATTCATTGAGGGAAAACAAAAATCGCAGATGATATCCATTGTTTAAATTCGTTGAGGGCAAACAAAATCGCAGAGGAAAAGGAGAGAAAATCGTTGGTGATATTCATTGTTTAAATTCGTTGAGGGAAAACAAAAATCGCAGAGGAAAAGGAGAGAAATTGCAGATGATATCCATTGTTTAAATTCATTGAGGGAAAACAAAATCGCAGAGGAAAAGGAGAGAAATCGTTGAGCATTGGATTAAGACGCGGGGTTTATAATTGGAGAGAAAAAATTTGTTGGGTAATGAAACAAATCGCAGAGAACTAAGGTGAAATTTGTTGAGAAAATGAATGAAGGCATGAAGCCCTGACTCCTTAATAAAAACACAGAGATGTATACATTCGCTGAGAAATGAAGGAAATAAAACACTGATATGACCAATGTTGAGTGATTCGTACAAGGGAAAAAAATTCAAAATAGAGTTAAAACAAAACTCAGAGAATCCAAGAAGAAAGGAGTTGGGCGAATGCACCAACGCCGAGCGAATTCCTCAAAGAGAAACACAGAGAATTAACTTGCAAACGTAGAGGGTTTTACTTGTAAAAATGCAGAGAATTAATAAATCGCAAAGGATGAAAATGTTATAAAGTCTCACAGGAAGCATTCAGCAGTCACATGACTTCGCAAGGCCATCAATCGATAGAGTAATTATAAAAACCATATATACAATAAAAACTTAATACAATGCAAACTCAAATGAAAATATCGTGACGGGCGAAGATAGGCTTGATAACGATCCTTGGCAATTGGTGTTCCCTTCCCTTGACCGCTTGCTAATTGTTGAGACTTCATAGGTACCTCCCAGCCAACGCTAGGGGTACTCTTCTTCCCCCTTAGCCCCTGAGCCACAAAGGGGCCACACACAAACACACCCAAAATCCTCTAGCTCTCAACTCGCCTTGCAAGGTAGAGCCACCACTCTCTCTCTCAAGCTGGGTATCCCAACTCTCACAAGTAAAACCAGTCATAATTTTTGCAGCATAACCTTACTCATAACCAATGTGATCCTTTCCTCCTCTCAGCCATTTGTTTTATAGAATTTCCTTAGTGACACCTTGCCATTTGCACATTTAATTCATTTTTTTTTAAATTAATTAGGAATTATTCCCCACATACACTTGTCACTTGTTCCCTTAGTTTCACAAGTAAATCCACAATTTAATTTAATTAAAAGTCAATTTCCCTCACCCATCCTAAAAGCACTCCTAAAATCACTCCTAGTTTCCCCTTTATTCCCTTTATTCCCAATTAATGACTGATGTCTTTCTAAAACTGAGTTGAGTTAAAATAGGAATGTTCTCCAGTTAGACTAGACTCTAGATTCATTTCTATGCATACCCATACCTTTAGCTTTATTTCATTTTACCTTACATTCCAATTTGGTAATTACTTGCACAAGTGTATTAAATCACTCTTTTAGATTTATTTTTATTTTCATTGATTCTTAAATTGATTTATTTCATCCCCTCATTATTAAATTTAAAAAGTTAGCTTTTACTCTTTTCACTAACTTATACTTAGGCTTAGTTAAAGTTTTATTTGCAAAAGCTTAGACCATTAGGGATTATGATTAATAAATTAATTCTCAAATTAATTAATTAATTTGGCAATGCTCAAGATTTTACAAAGTTTAACATTCGCTCAAAGTTTTCTAGGCCACCTAGATTCATTGACTCAAAATTTATTTACGCGACGTGCCCTTCAAGACGCAGTTCGTGCTCCAAGGATGCCACTCACCTTTGATTCAAATTTTAATTACACGATGTTCCCTTCAAGATGCACTTCGTGCTCCAAGGGTGCCACTCGCCTTTCACTGGTTTTGGTAGCTTTCCAACCGTTGGAATCAATACTCCATTCAAGCGACCTTGGGAGAGACTAAGGGATTCTAAGGAATAATAACCTTACCTTATTGCGCGCCCCTTAGAAATATTTGTGAGTGAGTGTCTCAGTCTTCCCTCACGGCATCGTGGATATCTCGAACTAGGTAATCGTTAACCTACAATTTGAGCCACGGCGGGAGTGCTAGTAGGCTGTGATAGGCATGTTGCCACACCTCTCCCTGAATATACGGTTGTTGTGCATGGCCCCTTTACTCCTTATTTGAGTCATATTAGCAAGCAATAGACAACCTGCATCTATCAACGAAACACTGTCAAAGATCCATAAACAACATCATAATATAATTGATCATATGTCACATATGCATAAATGAAATACTCAAACCAATACAATCCACTCCCTGACTCAATCCGAAGTCCCGGGAGGTCCGGTGATGTCATCGGCATCCTCAATCTCTCAAGTATCTTGCACACTCAGGGGAAACTCGTCAATAGCATCTGTCAATACATAGATATCATACAACATAAATCATAATCCATCAACATCATCATAGGAATCTATAAGCGAAACAGTAAACCATATACTAAAAACGGATCACTTGCATGCAAGTGTCCTCAAAGAATAAGTCAATAACATGTGCTCGCAAGAGCGGGATGTTATAAAATGACTTGGATTGGTCTGAAAAAATCGTTTACAAGCCCACCTACCAATTTACATATTTCAGGAGAGGTTGTTTACAAGCTCGCCCACTAATTTGCATATTATTTCAAGAGAGGATGATAGTGGATTTACCAAATTTTGTTCTCTTTGATAGTGCATTTCATTGTAGTCCCAAACCAAAAATCATATTTAGCAACACTGATTTCATGGCTAGGAAGCAAAGAGATTTGGTTATATTTCGCCAAAAGGTGGAAACGACTTCCTTCACTAAATCCTACGACCACTTTTATGGCTTCTTATACATGAAAGGTGGTAGAATCATTACATTCATTAGGTTGGATAAACCTAAGTGTAAATATTGAGAAGGTGAGAATGCCAAATGATTGATTCAAATCATCTTGTATGAGTGGGAATATAACAATAAATAACTGAAATCTCCAATCATTAAAAATTATTGAAATCACAATTTTTTTTATTACAATGGTTTATTTTAAAATCAATAATTGTCATAATTACAATTCATGTTGTTAAAATTGCTACTTTATTGGTTTGGGATGATCGAGTATTAAGAATAAAAAAAATTGATGAGTATTAAGAAATTTTTAGGACAAGTTTCTTTTTAAAACTAGTTTGATATTTATTTTTGTCTCTTAATTAACTATTATATATCATATATGTTTTTGTTCATTTTTATTTGATTGATAGAATCTCATATCAAACCACAACAACATCCAATGCAATTTTTGGAAAGGTGACATCAACTCATGGGATTGTATTTGATGTCGAAAACTTAATATATTTGAAGTCTAAGTTGAATACATCAAGCAATGTTGTGTTTGAAAATGTTTTTTTACTAAGGAAAATGAAACAAAGCACAAAAGAGGTTGAATAGACCATATTCTAGCTAAAAGTTAAAGCAAGAAATGAAAAGAAAAATTAAAAAAATAAATGATTTTAAAAATAAACAAAAATAAAAATATAGTTTTAAATGGTTTGTGTATTCATGGTCTCTAAATGGTCTACCTTTATAATATTGTTATCTTTTGTTATCTGGACTAAAATCACTAGATTTTTTTTCTTTAGATATATGTGTGGATTTTGAATCCTTAACATTTCACATTTCCTAAACTTAGTTTGCTCCATAATTAATAATATATAACTAACAATTTTGAAAATTAAATAAACATAAAAAATAACATGTTATTTTTAAAATTAATTATATATAACATTTAAATAAAGTGAAAAAAACTAAATACTTGTTGAAATCATTAAATTTATCGGAAAACAAAAATAAATCTAATGAATCACATAATAAACCAAACCACCATTAACAACCTCTAACAGCCACAAGGTTCTCCATGCCATTGACATGATAAAAAGTTAGTTAAACAAAGTTAATGGTATTACTATTTACAACCTTTTTTCTAAAAAAATTGTGAAGTGCGTTGAAAGTTGTCACTTACATGCATTATTTGAGTGTAAAGGTTTATTCGTGGTGTTTGTGGAAACTTGAGATTTCATAATAATATATTTCACATCATGAGAAATTAAACAAGAATAGTTAGGGGGTTGGTGTTTTAAGAGTCATTTAGAGTGGAAGGTTTTTCCTTATTTTTCATGGGTGAATTTCATAAGTACTTTGGATGGAAGGAACAGTTTCATTTTTTGAGAACTTGTCAATGGGAGTGAATGAGTCATTACTAGTGCAAATTGTTGAACCAATGACTCTCTTATGCACTTTGGGCTATGGAGTTCATTTTAATCGGTGGCTTCCAACCTCTATATGTCATGATACATAGTGAATATTTGTTTCCTAGTACCCCAATAGTCCGTGGAATATTTTATTTATATATCACTATTGTATTATTCTTGAAATCTCCATTATGGGCATCTCAAGACCTTTTACATCACATCTTTCCATCATACATGCATTCAAATTTACCTAGCTAGAAGACCTTTTGGAGTATTCATTTTCATCAAAAAACAAATCCCTTGATCTTTGAACAATGTCACCACCTTGATTCACTACAATGTTCTCTTTCTGGCTTCAAGAATATGCTAAAAATCGTCTTTTGTTTTATTTCATTTTCATATCAAATTATGATTCCACATCTGAGTAGTAAATAGCCTTAGATTATATCTAGAATTTAAAAAATGTACACATTTAACATCTTTTATTTTTGCTATATATTTGGAAAAAAATATTCCCCCATTCACTTCTCTATATTATCTTTGTTTCATAATTTATTCTCTCACTCAATATGGTTGTCATATATTAATTTTTTTTTAGCATTCCCTTCCCAACTTAGAGGATATGCTATGTAATGCCATAAAGCATATAACTTCTCAATGCATGCATTGAACTTTTCACAACTGAAAAAAAAATACCATTTTTATTCTTATGCCTCCACTTTCTCTTTAATAACATATAAAAAAATTGTTATTTACATTTAAAAAAACATGTCATGTCATTAAAAAATCATTAATTGAAGAGTTACAAAACTTTAAAATGAAGCTTTTTGAATACCTGTGTTCTGGTGCAGTCATGAGGATATTTGAGCGCACTCTATTATCATACCATTCAAACATGTGATCGCTTCAAACCTTCTCTTCATATATTTCGCTTTTACCATTAGATCCGTGGGACTCCAGCAACAGAAGCAACAGAAGGTATGTCATAGCTGCAACAATTAAGTCGTATTGTGGACAAGAATAACGGCCTGCCTCAAGAATTAAATTGCTCATTTTATTGGACAAGAATAACGGAGGATCATCATTCGTATTAATTCTTGATCCGTATATCTAGATCTGAAATTGTGGACGAGAATAATGACCTTCATCAAAATTAAATACCAGGCTGTGATTAATTTCAAATATCCATATTATATCATACCAGGCAATCCATGGGAATTTAATTTCACTGATTTACCTGAGGACCTGATATACCATGCGAAAGTATCCAACGATTCCAGCCTGCAACTTGGTCGTTTGGTAGATATGGCAGTATTGAAGTTGGTGTGCTTCCTCGCAACTATCAGGTGATCCCCGGGGATTTGAACCCGCAACTTTATAAAGATTTGGATTCCGCAACTATTGGAATCCTGATCGGAGCATCTTCAGGCGGGCGTTAATGGCGACTGTGGGCAACAAGAATGTGCAAGCCAAGGTTGTGCTTGGATATGGGGTACTACTGCTGGGATGGCTTTGATGGACTATCACGGTGCTTCTACAGCTATAAACATTGTTTATGACATAACAAATCTGGATTCTTTTTCCAAGCAAAGATTTGGGTGTTGGAACTTCAAAAAACAAGGAAACCAGAATTTTATTGTGACCCTCGCTGAATAAAAATGGATGTGGCAGCAAAGATCAATATTTGGAGGCGCTCACAATGGCCTTAAAAGGCTTCACAATTGCCAGATAAAGACTAGTAAAGAACAATGGCTTCACAATTTCCAGGTTTTAGTAGATCTTGGCAGCTTTTACAATGAAGAGCCACTTTTTTTTTTTCATTTAAAAAACGTAGATCTAGATTATTTCACAAAAAATTTCAAATAATTTGATGAATTGCAAATAATTTCTCTTACCAAAAATAACAAAATACTTTTTTAAAAATTTGCTTTGGTTTGATGAAAAAACCAAGCTTAAGCTTTGAAATCTCTTTCTTCAAATCTCCATAATGATCTTTTCATCACCATGACTCTTTCATCACAATAGCATTCTCCTCAACCATGGATCTAATACCATTTATTGGGAGTTGAGTTGGACGTTAGATCCAATAGGCGTACCTAATGGAAATCTGTTACCATCCCACTTAAGAAGGATCTGTCGAGACGTTGTTAGACCATGTCGCGAAATTCACGGGGAGTGATGAAAATTTTTCCAAGAATCTCCCCCTCAACATTACTAGAGGCTTTAATACCATGTTAAACTCCAAAAGTGTCCTCAAACATACAATTTTATTGATCATGGAAAATGATTATTACATAGTGGGAGAAAGGTAAAGCATATATATACTTTTCGGGCCTTATCTCAATATGCCAAGTGTTATTGATCAACAACTCAAGAATAATCACTGTGACAAGGCAATCTAGAAAATACACAACTTCTAAAATAACTTTATTAATCTAAAAAATTAATTATTAACTAAATAAACTTTAGGATTATTAGATTAACAATTGAAAGATAAAATAACTTGGAAACAAAGGTTTGTTTTCTATTTCTTTTAATTCACTTTTTATAAAATAAAAACAACAACCAGGAATAACAAGTCGATCCAATCAACAATAAACAGATACAAGTAGGGAGGAAAATGTTGTTAAAATTTAAAAAGTGAAAAAAGAAATACTTGAAGATTTCAAAAGACTTGTTTCTTGATGTCTCTTTATGCTTTAATAACTCAAGAAACTAGACATTACAAATAATTAAATAGAATGAAAATTTGCTCTGGAAAATTGTGTTTATTATTATTACTTTTGTTGCATTGTTTATAAACAACATTGGAAATGGCTAACAAAGGAGAGAACCATGCTATAAATTCTCTATTATAAGTGCTACACGCTTTTGACTTCATAATAGAAGCACCACTAAGGGAAATCATGCAAAAATATAAAAAAAAAACAAGAAAACAAAAATGCAATTAGGGAATGGTCTATTGTGGATCTTTGGATGGAGATAGACTACAAACATCAAGCAAACAAACACCTAAGAAACCCAAACCAATTGACTAAGGATATCCTTTAAAGATGATCAAAGTTTCATTCACTATTGTGTTTCCATCTTATATACAGGATAATATAGCACGTGATAACTGATTCGACCTCACAAGTAGACTAGTACAATGCTTCACAAACAATAAGAGCCTCGTCTACCCTCTCAAAAAAAATCATTCTAGATAATTGATTGCAAAGACAATGAGAGTTTTAAGAGGGAAATAAAGGTAACACATGTAGGTCGCTCCAAAATATTTTATTGGTCGACCTTATTGAGCCAGAGGAGCATGATGAGAAGAAATTTTTAGCTACAATGGTTCTCCAAGAGTTTCATGCACGCACTAGTACATATGGGCTAAAAATGCGACGGAATATTTCCACGTTTTTATAATTCGTGGAAAAATGTATTAAAATTTTGGCTTTCTTTTATTTTTTATTTTTTTTGGCCCCGACATTTGTTGATATCGCGACAGATTCAGAAAACCATCTCTATATCCATGAATATTCATCGCTATAGCAACACTTGTGCCACATATGTGAACCACACATGCAGTGCAACGGGTATTGACTTTTTTCGGGGTCAACTCATTTATTTTCGTCGCTATATCGACGAGCATCAATCTATAAATACATGTATTTAAGACAAAATTCGACAAATTTTCTATAGTTGCGACAATTTTTCTCGTGATTGTTTGAGCTTTGTTTTTTCTGTCACGTACCAGTTTAACAAATCCAATTCTCGATCTACATAGCTCGGATTTCAGACTTGCAAGGTTAGTATTTTTAATTTTTCTGTCTCTTTTAATATAAAGCTATGTTAAGAAATTTTAATTTCAAAATTTTTTAACATGAATGTTTTATAACCAAATTTAGTTTTTTTAATATTTTTTTCAAAATTTAGCATTGCTACATATATTTTATGTGATTGAACGTCGAAGTATATGAATTTTTAAATTAAAAAAAAAAAACAATGTTTGAACAAAATTAATATTTTTTTAATATTTTTTTCAAAATTTAGCATTGCAACATATATTTCCTGTGATTGGACCTCGAAGTATATGAAATTTTAATTTTAAATATGTTTCAATGTTTTAACAAAATTTAATTTTTTAAATATTTAATTGGTTCTTGTAGGCAATTACCGTGTTAAATAAATATAATATGAATGAAAATGCAAGGAGGCTTGCTCAGTTTAGAGTGGCATTGGAGGTGAAGGGCGATGGAAAATGTTATTTCCCTTGCAATGATTGCAAGGGCTAGTAAACAAGAATAATTTTAATAACATCAACTAAAAAACATTGTAGGGAGAAGGGGCACGCTGAAGGGGGTTATGAATATCATCCCTTGGTAAGACGTTATTCAATATATAATGTATTCTTTGTAATAGTGATCATGTCATGTATTTATCAAATGTTTTCTCGTTTTAATATATGTTCTATACACACTAATTTTAATACATTGTTTGTAAATATAAAGACAATGCCCCCAAAATGTTGACCGCTAGAGAGTTACTTTCCAAGTAGTAGCAGAAATACTACTTTACAAGGTGAGGAACATGGAGATCAAAATATTGAAGATCGAGTTATTGATGATGATATGGACGAAGATAACGTTATTGATACAAATCAGGAAAATGAGATACAAAGATTGATCCAAGACACATTTTCTCCAATGGATGAGGATAACTAGGATGATATTCATGATGTTGATCCTCTACTTGAGAAGTCACAGCAACCTCTTTATGAAGGCTCTGTTATCGCACGGTTTGTAGGAAAGGTCCAAGGGCTTGAGTCAGGGCTTGAAATCGGCGTAACAGGAGCTTCCCCACCCACTGTCACCTCGATGGGGGGCTCTTTCTATTTAGGAGGGCAAGTCCAAGGGAGACGTCCCTAA
>ML777151.1:298446-323696 GCA_009831015.1 Picea engelmannii
GATTTCAATTCCATGGAATACTTGCATGGACAATTCATGATGCTCCCAGGTTAACACATTTTTGTGGTATGTAGCTTTCCAGTGCGCTTTAATATTGTATAATTTTTTGAAAATATCATGCATTTTTTAAAATTGTAATCATAGTTTTCTACATTAATTCATATATCTTGCGGGTCTTCAAACAAAGGGTAAATTTGCATGTCCAATTTTTGTTCCTAGGATAAAATCTTGTCGTTCAAGAAATTTAGGAAAGGAGGTGTTTGATGAGTATAGGCACTTTTTGCCTAAGAACCATAGTTATTGAACTACCAAGAAAGAAAAATTCAATGGTAAAGAAGAGAATGGAAAAAAAACACAAAGAATGACACCTCACATGTGGAAGTTGGAATATAATAGAAATCGCCAAGGTATGCAAATTATTTATGTATCATATATATAAATCTTATGAATTTTTTTAGTGAATTTTGTTCAGCGTGGTACGTAGCTATATTGATTAATTAGTGTTAATGTGATTTTGTTTATGTTGAACATGAATTTCGTTAAGGAACGAATGGGCTTCCATGAGGAATGAAAAGTTACCCCATACAATTCAGTAGGTTACCCTACTATGAGCACCTACAAATAGTTCATACGTTTGATACACTACATATCGGGAAGAATATAATAGAATTGTTATGGTGAATCTTAGATGGAAGGACTGACCAAAAAACAATTGGAAAGATTTGTAGTGACATCCAGAAAGTTAATCACGTATTGAAAAGTGTGATTATTAATTCTATTGGTGATGGTCAAGAAAAAAATATTAGTCTACTATGGTTATTGACAGAGCAACAGAGCAATGTTGTAAAAGAGGTCATTCAGAAAATTAGGTTTCTAATGGGGTTTTCATCGAACATACAAAATATCTTAATGAAAAAAGGTGATTTTGGTGGGGTTAAAACACATGACTGGCATACATTCATTAAGGTAATTATTAGGTATAGTTCCAGATTGGTATACATATTTTTAGTAATTGTTTTCTCTTATTTGGAAATAAATATTAATGATTTTCTTTCTATTACAGTATGTTCTACCTCTATCTCTCCCAGACAGCTTTGACAACAACAAAAAACAAGTTATATATGATCTTGGAAAATACATGAGGTAAGTAATGTAGTTTTATATGTAAAATGTTTCTTCATATGTGCTTTGTAGCGGAACTTATTGACATATTGTGTTTTATCTACAATTTTATATACTCCTTGATATTGTTCAAACCTGTTATTTTCTTGCATCATTTGTAGGTGGATTTCATCTAAAGAAATCCATAAAGAATATATAAGGTATTGGAAGATATAAATTCCCCGACTAATGTGTGAAATTCAGAAGTATCTGCCTCCAACATTTTTCAATGCACAAGAACACTACCTCATACACCAAGTTGAGGAGATTGAATTATGTGAACCAGTACACACAAGGTCTATGTGGATGGTGGAGAGGCAGTTGAAGTCATTGAAGGATTTTTTTAGATAAATAGCATGTCCCGAGGGTTCTATGGTGGAGGGATATATTATCAATGCATGGGGTATATTAGTCAATATCTTCCTAAATTAGCAGAAAATATGAATGTGCCTCACATTTGGCATCTTGGGGAAAGGTAGAATGAGAACCGTGAAAGGTAATTAGATGTTGTAGATTTAATATATTATACATTTAATTTTTCAATTTTATATTATCATACTCATTTATTTATTTTTATTCCATCAACTACATTAAATTTTGTCAATGATAGCTAATTAATTAGATTGAATTGTTATTTTTTCATATAGATGGTCGAGAGTGGGATGCTCTACATTTATACATTGCAAAAAATCTTGATTGAATGGAGGATTGGATAGAACAATGTGAAGAAAACTATTGTAGGTTATCATGGGAAGGGGTCAGTAAGATTATTAAAAAAATGCATCATTATCGACATGAATTTCTTGATCTTACGCAAAGGGAAATTGATTTAGCCTTTGGTTTAAAAGATAAAAAGGAAAGTATATTCACCCAAATATTTTTTGAAATATATATTTACTAAGTCCATATTATATGATGTTTATTAATTGACAATGCATTTTTTACTTGGTGTCCATGTTGCAATTAAAACACCACAAGGATATGTGGTTTAATGGTCATAAATTTCATATCAAAGAGTTCGATGATAAGATGAAAACCTCGGATTGTAGGATAATTGCAGTTTTTAAGGTCACTAATGTTTCCTCTAGAAGTGATAGGCATCCAGAAGAAACTGAAAATAGGTATTATGGGTATTTGGAAGATATAATTCAGTGTAATTTTAATTCCTTAAAAATAGTTTTGTTTGAGGTCAAATGGTACATGATATGGATGCATCAACGTGATCTTGAAAGAACTGTTATTGAGCATTCTAATGGATTTACCATGGTTAATACAATGGAATTTGAATTGGGTATAGAGCCTTATGTTCTTCCAAGTCAATGTGAGAAAGTCTTTTACTCAGAGGTACTAGGTAAAGTAGGTTGGTCATACATTGTTAGATATGATCCAAGAGGAACACCAGTAAAGTATAATCATGTAGAGGAAGAAGACGATGATGCAGATCAGGAGTAGGTGGTTGCAAATGTGTCAGATGAAGAAGTCAAAGAATTTGATCATCCAAATGTACCAGACAATGTTCTCATCGATTATATCAATGATGATAGCAAAAACGATGTTGATGATGATGTTGATATGAACGATCCTTTCAACATTATCGATTTTGAACTAGAGAATGATACAAATGTTGATTTGGATGAAGAAGAATATGAATGATATTTAAATGTTGAAATGTACAAGGTATTTGATTATATGTTTTCTATGAATTATTCTATTAATTATATATTTAGTATTTATATTATATTTTTTTAAGTGTTTACTTATACATGTTAATTACATGTTTTTAAGTTTTATGCCATTTTTGTGTGTAGTGTGTTACATGTTATTTATTACGTCAAATTAGGTATGGGGGAATTGAGAGTGATGTGAGAGGGGAGGGGCGGGAGGCATAATTAGATATTTTTTAACAACCCTCCCTTATGCCTAAGAAAAGTTGAAGCACAAAAGGTAAAAAAAAAAAATTGCATTAAGAAATTAACATCAACACATGATCATGGCAGCGCCTATTCAACAAGATCATAAGTAAAGCAGTACCAGTTACTCATCATGGAAATCACTAACGACGCAATCAACGCTTCAACGATGGATAATGACATAAACATAAATAGCATAGCAGATTATCACATCATAAAATCTTGAAGCAAATTACAACAACATTCAATCAGATAAAAAATATAAAATGACTACATGCCCAACCTACCCTGCAAGGTTATGACCTCCAGGACACATAAGCAACGCTCAAGCCCAGATTCCAATTGATTTTAACCATTTAAGTTCTTAGGGTTGGCAATTGTTCTGAGGAACAAGGAGGTGTCTACATCCCACTAACCCAATCAAATCAAGCAACTAGCTAAATCAACAGCATCTACGATCATCTATTTCATCAATCCATCAATCCTAAACATCAATTAACCATGGCGCAAGGGTAATCATTATCATTATCAATCATACATCAACATTTACTTATTCCCTACGCGTGAGAGTAAACAATTATAGAACAATCACCCGTCAACTTAAGTAATGGCACAAGAGAAAACTAGTTGTGAAATCAATCATACATCTACATAATTTCATGAGGCAGATTAGTTAAAATTAAATTCCAGGTGCAAGGATTAATGATGAAGCAATCACATGCCCACTTAAATTAAGGCACGCGAGTAAATTTTATTACTAAACTAATCATGCATCGCCATTAATGAAATGTGTGAGAGTGATCAAAGCTAAAAGTGAAAAAACAATGTACATCCATCATTATCCCAATGCGCAAGCAATCCAAATATTAAATTACAGCATAATCAATGGTGCAAGGTAAATATTCATTAACGTTTTATGGCACCAAGGTAACTACACCCATGCCCATCCATACCTAGCTATATATATCATGGCGCAAATAATTCTCAATTAAATTAAGGCACAGACGAAATAATCAATCAATCCCTCTGATATCAACATTAATTCAATGGCACCAGAGAACCCATTACTTAGTCATTACAAATCAACAAATTTTCATAGCACAAGAATTCCAAGGTCTAAACAATCATTCTTTTCATCATGTTTTCGTTGCACGCAAGATTATAATGTCTAACAACATAAATTACAGTATAAATTCAGTGCGCGCAAGGAATTTATTTATTTAGCTAGTCATCTAACAAGTTCAAATTCGTGGCGCAAGTATCTAAAAACTTAAACATTAATATCCAATGCGCAATCGTCAAAAACATCTAAAAGTGATATATCTATCTAGCATTAATGTTTACTGAGCAATGGCCTAATCAAGTAAACGTGGAGATATGTTTTAATATCAACCTCCCATATGTATTTACACGTCCTTCACCTACACTTGCATATTATTCAATTAATCTAAGATAAAATAAAATCCAAATGAAAGGTGTTAGAACTCTATAAATTTATTTGGTTGGGAAAAAAAATGACAGAGGTAACCTACAGACCAACTTTAAGACTGGAAACTAGCCTTTCCAATCTAGAGAGGGCTCTCTCTGAGACTTAGTCTCTAATAGATAATGGCGTTGAATTGTCGCCTAGATTTATGTGTTTGTGAAATGTTTATGGTTTTGTTGGCAAGGAAATACATAACTTTGGGCTATGGAGTCAACCTCATGAAAGCAAGAGAAATCAATGACTTGGTAAATAAAACTTTGAGAGGATAAATGCTAAGCAGACAATGGTCTTTCAGTTCAAATTTCGTTGTGTGTGGTGAAATAAAGAGTACATAAAGCAACTCAGAGCACCATTAAAGATGAATTCTAACTTACTTAGAAGAAAACACAGAGTTTAAATGGTGAAGTCTAAAGCACCGCGTGATGAATTTTAGACCTATTAAACATACTAATTTAAACAAAGAAAGGGCATGAATATACAAATAACAAGAAGTACATACATAGATAGGATCACAATACATCAAACCACCACCATTAGAATATTTTATTCAAATCCTCGGGACTTCCGCATTATATTTCAATCAGGTTCAAAGATTACATTCAATAGTCTCTTGTCTACACTACTTTTCCAACTCGTCTTACATTGAAAAGATAGAATATATAGAAAACATTGTGCCCCTTGGGCTGCTATGCCTCAACCTACTTCTCCTAGAATTTTGGTTTCGGTTGCTCCCTGCCAGATGACCTTTCAAATAGATTTTACTTAAAATAGAAACTTGACTGCACCCAATCATGTCATAACTGACGTCTCCATATTGATCGTTCATTCATGAGTAAGATTCGATAATCAGGTTGTGATGCATCGATGTTTCTCTTTTGCGGAGCTCCTGAATGATCGATTGCACTGTCAGAAACTTTTCCACCTAGTGTAACGGGCTCTGGTTGTTTCCGCGCGATCATTGACTGTAGTATACATGTGGTGAGTTAGTGTGGCGGATGTCTGTTGGTTGTCACTCATTCTTTCCAGGTTGAAAAAATGGTCAGGGGACCATGCATCTCCTCAAAAACTGTCACGTGTTTCGCTTACACTTGTCTTCCTCAATAGGTGGGTTTACAGCATCTGCACGACGAATATTCACCACGTCGGTGCCTCGTCAGACTTCTTGTTTCTCGATAGGAGATAGGACACACGGGGAGAAAGATTTTGTACCACGTTCAAAAAGAAAAACTGGGGTCATGTCAATCATGCCTCTAGCCTCACCTGCAACCTTAATACTCTAAGTGTTTTCCTAAGAGACAAGTTTTTTTTGTTCGGATTCTTCACTTGTCTCAACAAGACCGCATCCCTTTTCATCTTTTCTTGAGCGCTGGTAAGAGCTGCGTGGGATTTATCCATGGTCGGTTCACATTCCTTGAAGTGCTCTGCGATTCTTTCCTCTGACATCCTTCATTCCTCACGCAGCTGAATGATTATGTTTTGCACCTCTCTGAGTTTTCTTTTGAGCCAATTTGCATTCCCTTCTTGGCTCTATGACAATCTCGCTTCAACAGTCCTTTCTGCCAACTATTTTCTCAATTCTCTGTTCTCCTGATACAATTTGGCAATAGCGACATGCGCTTGCTTCAGCTACTGCGACGACTCCTGAACTTCCACGTTTTCAGTGCCCGACCTTCTTCGTCTTTCACTAATTCCCCTGCTTGAACCTTCAATAGGTTCTAGCCGAACAGCGTGCATGAGTAACTTCTCAGTAGCAGACTGGGTGTGCGGTTGGTCGAGAGCTTGGGTCTCCTCAGGCTTCTTGATCAACCTCGCCCTGCCTCTTTTCCTGGGTATTGTTTGTTGGGATGACGAGTCTTCTATTTCCTTTCCTTTTCCCGTGGCCTCTTCCATTCTTTCCCTTGCGCTGTGAAATGTTGTTTCCCCCACAAATAGAGGGAAATATCCTTTGGGGTCCCTCGAGATGTTGGATGAAATTAGAAATTAATCCCAATCTTTGTCCAGTCGTCTCAATTCCTCGACTACCAATAACTTGATCAGTGACATATGGAATAATTTATTCCTCGGTTGGTCAGCTTCGGCCTGGATGTTGTCTTCCATCCTTTCTAGGCTTCAATGTAAGAAGAAATGTAAGTTCAATGGCCTTTTCCCTGTGAAGTGCATCAGCAACCTGATGTGATATGGGTATACTCTTTTAAACCTTCTTTCACAAGTGAAATACCCTCTAATCACCTTTAGGAGATTTTGGAAAGGCTCCCAGAGATATCGACTCGGAACGCCCACTCTGATTTTCCCATTCAGGCAGTTTGTCTTGATAAAGTATTCATAGCATAATATGTCTAAAGGCATGCCTTTAGACCACTTTTCACCGTGCGGAGGGATCTCTGTAGCAACTGACAGAATTTCCTCCGTCACCCAGAATGTGATTCCCGCAATGGTCACGCGGAAGCCATTAAACCTGAGAGAGAATTGTTCAGCCAAATTCATATGGTATCCTTTGATCTTCTCACAATAGTGCATACATTCGACATGTTCAAACGATTCCCTGATATTCATATCTTCGTTGATTAATGTCAGGTCCTGAGGCTCGAACCTCATAGCCCTGCCACTTCGCCCCTTCTTTCTTATGTCTTGGGATGTTGTCATGATGCAAATGTGTATTTGTTTCGCGTGCGCGATAATGAATGGTAACACCCTCTTTGCATGGAAAATGAGAATGATATACTTTGCAGAGACCCGTTGGAAAGGCAGTGACAAAAAATTTGTGTGACCAGCAAAATCAACTCTAGGAGTCCATTGTGCGGCCACTAGGTGCTATGAAAAATTTCAGCGCGGAAGGAGATTGATGCGGTGATAAACAGCAACGGTAGGCTCATTGCAGTAGGGAAGTGCGACGGAAAATTCTAGCGTGGTGGCAAGGTGTCGAGACACTTGTCGTCAAACAGAGAATTGAGATGCGGAAATAAATTCAGTGCAACGGGAAGAAACTCCAAAGAAGAGAGGTTGACCGCAAGAAGAACTGTTGTCTGACACACAAGCTTGCAACGAAATCCAACAGGATTCAAACAATGAATAAAAATGAAGGAGACGAGGCAACTTGAATGAACATACTCACAATACAAACAATGGCAATCATCCTTCCCACAGGGAAAGGACCCAATACTTGCAGAAAAAACCACAGACAACGCACAAATTCAGGAGGTAAAGGAGAAGCACGTAGGGTGACGAGTATATAAACCTGAATGGGTGAGGGATGGAATCATGGAAGAGGATGATAAATCCATGGTGACGAGAAGTTTGGAAGCAGCCTAAATATTTGCGCAGCAAACTTGCACGACGGGTACACTTTGAAGTGTGCAAAGTACAGATGATAAGAGATGTAGAGTATACGTGATATGAACGTTGTGATTTCTTAAAATTTCTGAATTTATAATTAAATGGTGATGTTCGTTATATCTGTCGATGTGACCTTTATTCCAACAACTTTCCTCGATCTCTGGCATGTAAATTCCCTCTTTTGGACATCTTTTTGGAAAGGGACCTTTACAAGTCGCACATGAATAATTATGACGCCCTTTCCCGACTCCAAGGGTTGGACCCACCACTTGTTGATTTCAACCCATTCATCATTCAGTACGTGACTTCACACGCTTCGACACACGAACATGACTCATCTAGGACTGACTCTAACTGTAAAAATCACGGTGCTAATAGTTGGCTCCAATGGGGATGCTATCCTCCCAGTGAGGTGGAAAATAACAACAAACTAGGTGCTTCACCATTGGGATTTATTTGATTTACAGACTTTAAAACAATGGAAAAGACTCATCTCAGACCATCTTGACACAGTTACGACTAGGCTCAACATAAACTTAGGGCCTTCACTTCAGGATTCAATTTTCTGTTGACCACTGACTCGGAACGCCTTCTTTGAAAAAATAAAAATGGTTATTTACAATGACATGATAGACAAAGAAAGACTTACTAAACTAGATAATGTTAAAGGAACCTGCCATTCACAGGCCCCCCACTAGTGATCTCTCCATTAATCTCTTGTAGAAAATACACGTTGTTTCCATGATACGCAACAATCTTGAATGGCCCCATACAAAGATGATTAAATTTTCCATATTTCCCTTTGTCTTCATTCCTCTCGTCCCACTTCAATACCAGATCAATTACCTTGAAATCCTCCTCCTTAGTGTGTTTATCGAAAATCCTCTTCATTTTTTCTTGGTGAAGCATTGATTTGTTGAAGACGTGTTCCCTCATTTGATGCGCATGGACCAATTGGTTTATCCTCCTTTGAGCATCGTTTGGTTCGGCTTCTTGCTCTTGCAGAAATCTCCTAACTGGCAATCCCAATGAGGTGGGGAAAACTTCATCTACGCCATATACAATTTGGAAATGCTATGTGGAGATGGAATTTTTGGTAGTGATTATGTCGGCCCATAGCTCATAGATAAGCTTCTTGTGCCAAGCCTTCTTGTTGTCCTAGAGGAGTTTCTTAATAATCCTGGTTAAAATTATGTTAGATGATATTGCCAATCCATAACCCTGTGGGTAATAAGTCGTAGAATGTCCCATAGTTATCTTGTAATCGCTACAGAACTTCTCCATCTTCTTTGACTTGAACACCACTGCATTGTCTCTGATGATCTTGACTGGGCAACCAAATCTAGACAGGATATTGGTCTCTAAAAACTGAATGATAACTATGTTGGTAGCTTGCCTTGTGTGGATTGCTTCAATCCATTTGGTGAAGTAGTATGTGGTAATTAGTATCCATCTATGCTGAGATGAAGATGGCAGATGAATCTCTCCTATAAAATTCAGACCCCATTGTAATGTACCCCAAATTTCCGAAATAAAAAAAAAAATTGTTAGAGGGCATTAAAGTCCCTTGAATCTCCAACATTGTTTGTGACACAGACATAATCCATTATATATATATTATTCCTTTAATGTATGCATAGCATTTTTACTTCTTTGTCATTATCCTTCTTAAAGGTCGAAGGAGAATTAAATTCCACTTGTCTCTTAATATTATATTTCATTATAGTGTCATTATTGGATTATAAATCACACACTTATTTGTATTGAAGAGTTTGGTTACCAAAAAATATCCTCTCTGACTTCGTGTGATCTAATTTGCTCGATACTCAAATATGGATGAATACTTGGAATCCTCTTTTCGAGATCTTTCCAATGACTTCTTCCTTGCTCAATTCTGAGCTTTGAGAAGAAATCTATGATCCTTTAAACTTGTGTTTTTTATCTAATGCATTCCTTGTGAAGTTGATCTCTTTTCTCTGAGATAATGGCTCTTAGATCTTTGAGGGACCCTATCAAAAAGTTTTGAGGTCTTAAGTACCTCTTTTGATGCAGGTTCGAACCAGACGAAACCCACGGTCTTCCTTCCCAACCCATTTTCCCTTCTTTAACACAGTTTTTGGGAAATAGCCCCTTTTCTTCATCCCTCAATTGCATGTGACCATGGGATGTGACCTGGTGCTATCGGATAGGTGCTTATCCGGATCCTTGAGAGCTTAGGGGCTTCAAAACTTCGGCTTTGAAAGCTCTTGCTACTTCATGCCTTATTTCTCCCAAACACCGAATTGTTGAACTTCGTGAAGTGGGGTGGATCAAAGGTCCATGGCTTCCCATACAAGTGACGGTTGGGATTTATTACGGAAGTTTTGGGTTTTCCATACTCTCCAACCTTCCAGAGTGCTCAGTATCTAGATTGTGGTATCGGTTGCCACGTACCTTATCCCAATCAACGGTCGATATTGACTCCGGCCTCCAAGAGTTCTCGACTCAACGCAACTGCAACACAATTCCTCTAGAGTACCAAGTATCCAAACCTTGGGATTAGGTGCCACGCGTCCACTAATAAATACTGAAACATCACATCAACTTTAGTACTTTTCAAATTGTGGGGACATGGGTTGGCGGTTTTGGAGTAATTTGTAGATAGTTCCGCAATTGTCCCCACGCTGACATGTACCCCTTCTGGGAAACCATGATTTGAATTGCGGGACTTCCCTGTAGAATTATCTGTCGTGCAACTTCGATCTCCACAATGCCTCCCAGCCATCGATCCTGATAGATCGTGATCAAAGTTAATACAACCCCAATCTATTTAACTTCTTCGCCAAGTTTAACTACCTTGTGCCACCACCCGTAGCTTTTGCATCAAATATGGATCATTAGATGGATTCAAGTTGCTCAAGTTTTATTCAGGGAATCTCACTTTGGGAGAATTGAGAATTGGGAACGGATAACCTAAATTCTCGAACGCCGAAAAGAATCTAGACCATTGATCTAGAACTAATCACAGTCATTAGATCTAGGAGGAGGATATGTGTCGCGACAGGAGATCTATGTCAACAGGCCATGTCAATAAGGACATGTGGCACAATGAGATGATGACAAGTGTCAATATGAAATTGGCATTTCAAGTACATGTAAGTCATGAATCTAAGCGACACCTGGAAGCGACTTAGCCAATACCAAGTTAGCAGTGACGTCAACAAGTTACGTCACTTCGGGAGTATGTACTTCGGGGAAACCAATTTCTAACATCAAAAATCACCTGAAGCGTTGAAGGTTGAAGTTAATGCTAACCCTTGATCTAATTCAAAACTCAAGCTAAGTTTTGTCCTTGGCTTATTCTATTGTTTGATTTCCACATAATTAAAATGCTAGCACAGTTACTAAACCCTCATTTTACTTCCTTTGTAGGTTATGCTAGTTGGTGTAATCTCATGAAGGAAGCATCTTACCTCGCGCATTAATCTCCAGCTACATACAAAATTTTGTAGAGACTTTCCTAGGGTTCAGCTTACAATACAGAAGGATGTGGAATTCTTGATCTGTGGTACTCCAAAGGTAAAGTTTGAACAAGATTCATTTGAATACGACAGTTATTTTTGCAAGACACTTTGTAGTCTACTGAATCACTATCTTTCTATGGTAATAGATAAAATAAAGAATATATTCGGACTTTTATTCTTTCTACCTATTCTTTGCATGTTGTCAAATTGATAAGAACACTCATTTAAGTTTATTCCTTATTGCACCATTTCTCTACAGTGATTGTTATGTGCAGATTTGAATAGCAATTCAAATTATATATAATCCAATGGTCACTAGGAACATAACAATAGTTCTACCATTTATTTATGTATGAGCATATATATATATATATATATATATATATATATATATACCACCATCATAACTCAAACAACCAATATTTCCAGTATTATTTAACTATGATAAGCCATAGAAAACATGATCATACAGTCTCTTAAGAATTGATTTCACTTATGTATATACAGTCAATCATATTCCTAACAAATGATAACCATAAATATAACATTGACAAAGAATACAAGCTGAGATACATATTTGAAACATGATTTTGGAATACAAATGGAACAGCCACGTTCCACCCAACCATAGAACAAAACAGCCAAGTTCACTTGCCATGTTCACCCCCCTTCCTGATCATGAGTCCATAAGGGAAAATTGAATGATCCTCCTTAGTTATAGTCACCATCCACAGATCAGAAATTATTTTTCCTCACACTAACAGTGCTCATAAAAACAAATAGTTTATTTTCCCCAACATACTAAGCAGTGTCATGCCTCCTCCATATGTTGTTTTTATATGCATCCTTGTGCCTAGGTCTTTCCTTCCCTCCTTGGGAAATTCACAGCTTTACAAATACCTGATTTTTAGAGGTTGCTAGTGGTCAAATTCCACATTTTCCACTTGTAAAAATCATCCTTGAGGTAACTCAAACATTTTCCCCACTCATGGAGTCATGGTCAACTATTTTTAACATGGTTGTTCCATTTGTCTTCCAGCATTTAATTTATTAAAATTTTGTCTTTCACATGTCTCAAAATAAAAGAGGTTAGTTGGGAAAGTCAAATATTTTCCCAACAGTCATCAAATAATTAATTACAACAATAAAAAAAATCCAAATTTGGATTTTCCATAAATGGCAAATAATTTCCAAATCCGAATTTTCCAAAAATGGAAATTTATTTCAAAGTTCACTTAGAATTTAATATTATAAAATTTGAGGATATTACGTACTCTCCCCCTTAAGTACAACATTGTCCTCAGTGTTCATTCCTCTCTCAGAATAGGTTTGGATAAGATTTCAGCAATTCTTCCTCCAATTCCCAAGTGGAAATGGAAAATAATTTCCAAATCTGAATTTTCCAAAAACGGAAATTTATTTCAAAGTTCACTTAGAATTTAATATTCTAAAATTTGAGGATATTACATCCTCTCCCCATTAAGTACAACACTATCCTTAGTGTTCATTCCTCTCTCGGAATAGGGTTGGATAACATTTCAGCAAATCTTCCTCCAATTCCCAAAGTGGCCTCCTCGGGGCTAAAGTGCTTCCATTGCACTTTTACTTGGGTGATGGCTCTGTTTCGTAGTATTGTTTCTTTCCTATCCAGAATGCAGGTTCCACTTGGAAATCGCCTTCTAGTTTCACCTGCACCATGTTCCAATCAATGATGTGAGTAGGATCATGAATATACATTTTTAATAAGGAAACATGAAAAACATTATGAACTTTTAAGTTTGCAGGAAGTGCTAGTTGATACGCCACGAGTCCGATTTGAGTTAAAATATTGAAGGGGCCACAAAACATGGGTGCCAACTTTGCACAATTTCCTAGCTTTAGAGAGCTCCACCTTGCTTTGACTTTCAGATATACATGGTCCCCAATTTGAAATTCCTTGTGTCTCCTTTTTAAATCTTCGTAGCTTTTATGTCAGTCTTGGGCCTCCTTTAAATTATGTTGTACCCTTTTTGCCATTTTCTCCATTTCCTGGAGCATTTTCGGTCCCATCATAAGCATGTCAATTGGATTATCCCAGCTAATCGAGGTTGTGCATTTCCTTCTGTATAATGCTTCGAAGGGACTCATCCGGGTTGATGTCTAATATCCATTATTGTAAGAAAATTCAACTTAGTGTAGGTACTCCTCCCACTTAGTTGGTTTCATTCTCATGTACATTCGTAACATGTCTTCCACAATCCGATTTGTTCGTTCAGTTTTCCCATCTGTTTGTGGATGGTAGCTTGTGCTGAAATTCAAGTTAGTGTCCAATCTTGCAAACAATTCCTTTCAAAACTTTGACGTAAATTTGACATCTCTATTGGAGATCACCATCTTAGGAATTCCATGCAATCTAAATATTTCTTTCATAAAAAATTTAGCAATATTAATTGATTTATAAGTAGATTTCACTAGTATAAAATTTGCAGATTTGCTAAGTTTATCAATCATTACCATAATCGAGTCATTTTGCTTTTGAGTCTTAGGCAAACCTGTTATGAAGTCCAACGAGATAATATCTCACTTACATTCTGTTATAGGTAGAGGTTGTAGCAGACCGACTGGATGTTGATGTTCAGCCTTTACATGTTGACAATCTAAGCATTTAGATAAATATTCAGTTGTTTCACTCTTCATGTTAGGCCAATAAAACAATTTTTTTAAGGCTATTATCATTTTCCGGTATCCTAGATGACCAGAATACGGCCTTTTGTGCAATTCATCAAGAATTGTTGATTTTAAATCAGTAGAATTAGGTACATACAGCCTGTTTTTGAACCTTAGCAGTCCATTTTTATCTAAACTCATATCTGTTTTGTTCAGTTTTTCAGCATTTTCTTGCAATTTTGTTGTTGTTTTGATGTACCTTTCATCATTACTGCTTGCAAATTTTATTCTTTGTTCGGTGTTGTTTTCTTCTTTGCTAACACTTATCTCATAAAGTCCGTTAGTCCTCCGACTTAGAGCATCTACAACTTTGTTTTCTTTACCTTTGATGTGTCGTACTTTGACATCAAATTCACTTAAAAAGACTAGCCATCTCGCTTGCCTTGCATTGAGATCTAGTTGAATGAATAAAAACTTTACACCACTGTTGTCGGTTAGTAGCATAAACCTTCTCCCCATTAAATTATTTTGCCACATTTTCAGAGCATGAATTACAGCTGCTAATTCCAAATCATGTGTAACGTAATTTCGTTCATGTTCTTTCAGTTTACGTGATTCATAACATATGACATGTCCATCTTGTGTTAGGACCCCTCCCAAGCCTTCTTTGCTTGCATCCATGCAAACTGTAAAATCTTTATCAGGATCTGTTACCCTTAGGATAGGTGTTGCAGTTAACAGTCTTTTCAATTTATCAAAGTTGTCCTGACACTTTTGTGACCAAGTAAATCTTATTCCCTTTTTCTGTAGGGACGTAATTCGATACATGATCTTAGAAAATCCTTCGATAAATTTTCAGTAATAACCGGTAATTCCCATGAATGATCTGATGTCTGCTACATCCTTAGGGATAGGCCATTCCATAATGGCTTTTATCTTTTCTGGATCAACTGCAATATTATCTTCGGATATCACATGTCCTAGGTACTATATATTTATTTGATAGAAGTCGCACTTATCAAACTTCGCATACAACTTATGTTTCCTTAAGGTCTGTAATACTATTTCAGATGTTCTTCATGTTCTTCTTATATTTTCGAGTAAACTAAAATATCATCGATAAACACCAACACAAATTTATCCAGATATTGACTGAATATACTATTCATCAAACACATAAAGGTTGTTGGTGCATTAGTAAGACCAAATGGAATTACGACAAACTCATAGTGTCTGTAATGTGTTCTAAATGTTGTTTTATTTATGTCTTCGTCTTTTATTCTGACTTGGTGATAACCAGACCTTGAATGTAACTTAGAGAAGATCCTTGCTCCTCCAACTTGGTCAAGCAAGTCGTTAATTATGGGTAAAGGATACTTATTCTTGATCGTCATCTTATTTAGTTGTCGATAATCAATGCACAATCTCAAGGTCCCATCTTTATTTTTAACAAAGAGAATCGGTGCTCCCCAGGGTGAGACACTTGGTCTGATATATTCTTTATCTAACAGTTATTGTCGTTGAATTTTTAGTTCCATTAATTCAGGTAGAATCATTCTATAAGGTGCCTTAGATATCGGGGCAGATCCAGGTAGTAGATCGATAGAGAAATCTATCTCTCTTCTTGGAGGTATTTTGGGTATTTTGTCCACAAATACATCTCTAAACCCATGTAGGACTGCAAAGTACTCTAAACTAGGTTTGTTTTCCTTTTCTAACAGATTAGTTACCTGAACAGCATAAACTTGGCAACCTTTGTTCATATATTTCTTAAACTTCGTGGTTGATATATACCTAACTGAAACTGATTTTTTGATCCCTTGTATCATCCTAACTATGTTGTTTTCGTCTCTATAAATAAGTGACTTTTCGTAACAGTTTAATATTACTTTATGTTTCTCTAACCAGTCCATTCCAATGATTAAATCGTAATATCCCAAAGGTAAAATGTTCATATCTAACTTTGAACTTTGACCGTCAATGTTGAGTTCACATTCAGGAATAAAATATGTTACCTTTCATTTGGTTCTTGTTGCTAACTGTACTAACCAGTACTTAGAATTCTTTACTTTCTTGAGCTTGTTTAATTCAACTAAACCAGGAGTGGCATAACTCAGACTAGCTCCTGGGTCAATTAATATGGAAATGTGGTTATCATGAATTTTACCTTCAACCTCCACGATAGTGGATTGATGATCAGTTTGCCTGCCATCCATAGATTCATTAATTTTGTGCATGCTTCTACCCATATCTCCTACTATCGAAGCTTCTTGCAGGTTATGGACTGAAGTTCTTGCCGTGGAAATTAAGCATGGACAATTTCTCCTCAAGTGAGGTTCTCCACACTCCCAACACTTCAATGGTTCTCTAGGGTTGTCCCCAACTTTCTTCACTCCCAAGTTAACTGGGATACCTCCGCCTTGAGCGCTCTGGGTGTTTGAATGATAGTCCTTCTTTTGGTTTACATATTACAGAAAGGGGTTGGTTGGAACCCTTTCTTTCATTGATTCATTATGTCATGTTTCTTGTCCTTCCATGCCTTGGGAATTTCAGACTTTTGTTTGTACTGATCATAGCACATCCGAGCCTTTCTAAACACTTCATTTAAAGACTTTGGATTGTCAAATTCAATTATGTATTTGTACGACTATGGTAGACATCTTAAGAATCGTTGTATATTTACTTTGTCTTCCTTGATGTATGGCACAAATCTCAATAGTTCTAGAAATTTATTTATCAGATCGACCATAATCATTTTTTTGAGTCTTAGCTCGTAGAATTCCTTAGTCTTTCTTTCGTATAGATTTCTGAAAAATATTGCTTCTTGAAATATTTCTTAAAATCTTACCATTCCATTTGTTTCTCTTTCAATCCCTTAGCCAATTTTAGGTCTTTCCACCAAATACTTGTTTTTCCCTTCAAGTTGTAAATGGCCATTCTGACTTTCATATAACTAGAGTAATTGTAAATATGAAAGTATTTCTTTATATCTAGTAGCCATGCTTTAGCCTCTTCACCCGTCCTTGATTATCCATCAAAGGTGGATGGTTTTATTTTCTTGAATTCACCTTCCAGGTGATCTACTTGTTTTCTTTTTCTTCCCGTAGATGTTTTGTTTCCTGTCATGTGTGTGTCTTCGGAAGAACTATACTCATTTTATGTTTCATGACCAGAGTTTTTAGAGGACCTTTTGTTGACTTCTTCCTCTTTTCCATTGTTTTTTGGGCTCCTCTTGGTTACTATACTGTGTATTAGCATTTCATTTATTTCTAACTGGTCTTCCTGTGCCTTTTTCAGCTTTTCGGTATCTTCTTTAAACACTTGTAATTCCACAATGAGGTTCTTCATTATTTCCAAAACCTGGGTGGTTGAATTTCCTTCGTTGTTATGTTCTAGTTCTTTAGGAAGTCCTTGATTTGGATTCTCCTCGAGTTTGATTTCTTCTTCATTTTGTGTTGACATTATCACAACAAACCAACAATTTTTTTGTTTGTTATAGTAAACATATTTGTTAGTTTTTCTTCAACAGAAATAAAAGAATTAAAATAATTTTGGCCTTTCCATGAGGTCCAAGTGTTGTAACCTTTAGCTCTGATACCATATGTAATGTACCCCAAATTTCCCAAATAAAAAAAAAAATGTTAGAGGGCATTGAAGTCCCTTAAATCTCCAACATTGATTGCGACAAAGAGATAATCCATTATATATATCTTATTCATTTAATGTGTGCATAGAAGTTTTACTTCTTTGTCATTATCCTTCTTAAAGGCCGAAGGAGATTTAAATTCCACTTGTCTCTTACTATTATATTTCATTATAGAGTCGTTATTGGATTATAAATCACACACTTATTTGTATTGAAGAGTTTGGTTACCAAAAAATATCCTCTCTGACTTCCTGTAATCTAAGCTGCTCAATCCTCAAATATAGATGAATACCTAGAATCCTCTTTCCGAGATCTTTCTAATGACTGCTACCTTTCTCAATTATGATATTTGAGCAGAAAGCTATGATCCTTTAAAACTTGTGTTTTTTATCTAATACATTCCTTGTGTAGTTGATCTCTTTTCTCTGAGCTAATGGCTCTTAGATCTTTGTTGGACCCTATCAAAAAATTCTCAAGTCTTCAGTACCTATTTTGATGCAGGTTCGAACCAGATGAAACCCATGGGCTTCCTTCCTAACCCTTGTTCCCTTCTTTAACACGATTTTCGGGCACTAGCCCCTTTTCTTCATCCCTCAATTGCATGTGACCACGGGTTGTGAACCGGTGCTATCTGATAGGTGCTTATTCGAAGCCTTGAGAGCTATGGGGCTCCAAAACTTCAGCTTCAGAAGCTCTTGCTACTTCATGCCTTATTTCTCCCGAACACCGAATTGACGAACTTCACGAAGTGGGGTGGATCAATAGTCCACGACTTCCTCAACAACCGAAGGTTGGGCTTTATTACAAAACTATGGGCTTTGGAATTTTTGGGATGTCCATACTCTCCAACCTTCTAGAGTGATCAGTCTATGGACTGTGGTATCGGTTGCCACGTACCTTCTCTCAATCAACGTTCGAGATTGACTATGGCCTCTGGGAGTTCTCGACTCAACGCAACTGCAAGACAATTCCTCCGGAGTACCAAGTCTCTAGACCTTGGGATCAGGCGCCACGCATCCACTGGGGCCCACGGTCTCTGTTCTTGAACTAATAAATACTGAAATGTCACATCAAATTTAGTACTTTTCAAATTGCGGGGACATGGGTTGGCGGTTTTGGAGTAACCCGTCGATCATTCCGCAATTGTCCCCACGGTGACACATACCCCTTCTGGGAAACCGTGGTTTGGATTGCAGGACCGCCCTGTAGAATTATCTGTCACACAAATTCAATCTCCACAATGTCTCTCGGCCATCGATCCTGATAGATCATGATCAAAGTTAATACAGCCCCAATCTATCTAACTGCTTCTCCTAGTTTAACTACCTTGTGCCACCACCCAGAGATTTTGCGTCAAATATGGACCATTAGATGAATTCAAGTTGCTCAATTTTTATTTGGGGAATCTCACTTAGGGAGAATTGAGAATTAGGAACGGATAACCCAAATTCCCGAACACCGAAATGAATCTAGACCATTGATCTAGAACTGATCACATTCGTTAGATCCAGGAGGAGGATATGTGTCGCGACAGGAGATCTAAGTCAGCAAGGACATGTGGAAAAATCAAATGATGACAAGTGTCAATATGAAATTGGAATTTCAGGTACGTGTAAGTCACGAATCTAAGTGACACATGGCAGCCACTCATCCAATGCCAAATCAGCAGTGACATCAGCAAGTTACGTCACTTTGGGAGTATGTACTTCGTGGAAACCAATTTCTAACATCAGAAATCACCCGAAGCATTGAAGGCCGAAGTTAATTCTAACCATTGATCTAATTCGGAACTCAAGCTAAGTTTTTTCCTTGGCTTATTCTGTTGTTTGGTTTCCACATAATTAAAATGTTAGCACAGTTACTAAACCCTCATTTTACTTCATTTGTAGGTTATGCAAGTTGGTGTAATCGGATGAAGGAAGAATCTTACCTCGAAAGGTATTCGAGTTCCATGTCCTTCCTTGACCGATCTATGTGCACATTAATCTTCAGCTACATACAGAATTTTGTAGACTTTCCTTACAATACAGAAGGATGTGGAATTATTGATCTGTGGTACTCTAAATGTAAAGTTTGAACAAGATTCATTTGAATACGACAATTATTTTTGCAAGACACTTTGTAGTCTACTGAATCACTATATTTATGTGGTAATAGATAAAATAAAGAATATATTTGGACTGTTATTCTTTCTACCTATTATTTGCATGTTATCAAATTGATAAGAACACTTGTTTAAGTTTATTCCTTATTGAACCATTTCTCTACAATGATTGTTATGTACAGATTTGAATAGCAATTCAAATTATATATAATCCAATGGTCACTAGGAACGTAACAATAGTTCTACCATTTCTTTATGTATGAGATATGATGGGGGTATATATATACCACCATCATATCTCAAACAACCAATATTTCCAGTATTATCATATTCAAACACTTGCCAATATTTGATGTTATCAAGTACTACGGGCCTATGTTTGACTTCAATTTCAAACTTCTTATTGGTAAAAATTGGAATTTTGAACACTGAATTTGAGGTGGCCAGGGCATCTGAAATTTGATTGTTCCCCTTGGGGATCACTGACAAATTGTACTCTGAAAACTCTTCAAGGAGATCCAACACTATTTTTCTATATGCTCTTAGTCTGGGATGCTTGGACTAGTATATACCCTTTACCTGATTTATGATGAGCTCAAAATCTCCATGCACCGCTATCCTTTTAGCACCCAATTCATTTAAAGTTCTCAAACAAAAAATTAGTTCCTCATATTCAGCCATGTTATTTGTACAATCAAAGGCGAGCTTGTAAGAGTAGATTTTTGTACCCACTTTGGGAGGGTTGATCCACACACCAGCTATGGTTCCCTCCCTGCTGACAGCTTCGTTGAAGCTCATATTCCACATTTCATTTTTCATGTGGTTTCTATGATCTGCGCTTTCCTCTGTTCTATGTTTAGCTTTGTCTTCGATAGTCATGACAGTTGTTGGCTCCCCCTCTTCAAAAATCAAGTTATTATAAAAAATAGAGGAGCCGACTTCGGTGTCGACAGAGTAGATAGGATGATTATTCGGTTGGTTTTTCTACTCACCGTGTACTTGAGCAGCACCTCTTTGTACAGTCTCCTTTCTTGGCCGAAAACAGGGATGGTAGCATAAGACATGTCCATCTGCAAGGTTTCTTTGAATTTTACGGCCCAAGATCTGGATAACAGCATGCCGAATTTTGGGGGAATGTCGGCAACCACTACGTCCATGACTAGATTCTTTGATGGAATTTGAGATAATGACACGACCAAGTCTTTGATCAAACCTAATCATTTCACCTTTTTCTTGAGTCGAAAGAGAAAATATGTTTATAAGGTCTTGTGATGTCTAATCCTAACTCATCCATGACCACCTTCAGCATGAGATTATGTGACGCACTCGAATCCAATATGGTGTTATGCAAAGTCATGTCATGAATTTTGAGACTAACATAGAAAGGAGGAACATCATCATTATCGCCACTTTCTTCTACGCGCGGACCAAATAAGATGGCAGGGTGGTCATCTTGGATGGTCAAGGTGTTGGGAGCTTCTTCCATATTTAACATCTTAATGATCTGGTTTATATACTCTCCCTTCTTGATATCTCATTAAACGGAACATAGATTTTGATTTTGGCCATTTCTCTCTCAAAATTAAAAGGATGAGGAACTATATCTACCTCTTTGACGCATGTTTCCTTACTTTCCTCAGGTTCTTTATTTAGGGATTCTTCCTTTGATTTTCATGTCTCTGTCGCGTCCCTTGTTGAATTATCTTTATTTGGTTGGCTTAAAGAAGGAGTATTCGCCTGGGGTTCCTTTGTGGGATTTTTCTCTGGAAGCTCTGCAGGCATCCTTCTACTCTTGAGGTTATATTTCTTTTGAAACTACATGATTGCATTGTGATATCCCTTCCTAAACTCATATGTTTCCGAAGACAACATATCATCATTCTCCAGCATAAAACCATCATTCGCGTCCATAAATGGATCGTGTTCTCCTTTTGTTAAGAACATGTATGTATCTGTATCGTCGCAGCAATGCATCTAGTCTTGGATCATCTAATCAAAGTCTTCATTTGTGTAGTTTTTTTGGAAAGGGGGTCTTATCTGCTTATCACCTTGATTTCTCTGGTCCCTTTTCTTGGTCTGCGGAACTAGAGCTCTTCTAAAGTTTTGATTTCTAGGTTGGAAATCATTTTTCTCCCTGGTGGCAAGCTTGTTCTCCACAAACAACCTTTCCATAGTCTTCATCATCAAGTCAATTTTTTCTTCTGATGATCGAGACGTAGAGGGCTACGTGTCCCCTTGGAGATTCTTCCCATTTTTGTCAAAATTTTGTTTGATCTTTCCCGACGCCATCAGATTTAATTCAACTTCAATTGTGTCCCTCATCATAGCGCCTAAGGTATTAGATCTTATTTCTCTTAGCAACCAGGAAAATTCATTGTCAAAAGAGTCAGCGTATCGAAGTTGGGCAGCTTCGGTAGGCGGTTTGACTTACCTGGGGATTGAGTTAAAAACCTCCATGAATCTGGCCGAAAACTCTTGCATTGTTTCCTCTGGTGATCTTTTTATATTATTGTACTGAGTTAGTAATTGCAAAGGATTATTTTTGTCACCCCCTATGGCCAGAAACAGCGTTTCAAAAGTTGCAAAATCAGGTATGCTCGCCGCTTGAAGGGCCTTGAACCATTTTCTAACCTCCCCTGAGATGTTGATCCAGATTTTATGAGCAAAATGAAATGAATGTAGATTATTAACAGGTGCTTAACACAAAATAACAGAGATACAGTAAAATTGGTTTTCTATTCAATAACGAAATAAGTTGAAACTGTAAAATGCAGCAGAAACAAGCTTGTTGGAATGGTGGCAGCTTATCTCTGAGAAGAGATGTGATGGTTGTGCGCATTCGCAAGAATAAGATTACAATGATGCTCTGAAGGCCTTTTTACAATAAAAAATAATTCCAAAAACCCTAGACATTCAAAAACCTAACCCTAGGAGATGACGCGCCAAAATTCATGTGGGCCCCATTTGGGTAAGTTAGTACATCAACTTCTCGGGGTCGTAACTTTTGCATACGATCTCCGTTTTAGGCGTGTGATAGCCCGTGGAAAGGTATCGTCAAGGAGATTCATTTTGGGGGATCAATCATGCCTTTTACTATCATTGAGGAGATCGATCCCGAAAAACCTTCATTTAGGCCCTCAAAATGGCCCCGGAAGTTAAAACTGCTAAAAATAGTAAATTGCCAAAATTGTCAGAAAATTGTTTTGAGCCAATTGGAAAAGGTGGGTGGCCACCGATATCCATTTGGATCACTCATCCCTCCTTAGGAAGCAATGGTCTCCATTATTTTGAGGTCCCCCATCAGATGAGGAAATTTCTGTTGAATTTGGCCCCGGGTGAGCCACTTGCCTTGGTGCAGGAGTTGCCCTGCTTTGACGACTCGATAAAGTTGGATCCTTTGTTGTTGAGTGCCCTTGATCTATGTGTCCACAATCTAATCATTGGATTCCTGTTGTATGTAGTCAAGTTTGAGCTCTATTGGTGTCAGTTGTTCTGCTACTTCTGAGGTGTCCAATAATGGTGGGAAATAAGGGCGAAGGAGATCCACGTTGAACACTAGGTGCAGGCCAAGGAACGGAGGAATGTTGAGCTCAAAATAATTGTCCCCCATGGCCTTGGTGATAGTGTATTCCCCATAACGGAGTGGGCGAAGCTTCCGATGGGTTCATGTAAGGCGTTCTTTCTGCAAGTGCAACCAAACTTTGTCGCCCACCTGAAACTTATGTGGCACCCGATGTTTATCATGGCACTGTTTGTACTTGTCATCGGACTTCTATAGGATATCTTGAACTTGTTGACGGATGTGTTGGATCCTCTCAATGAACCGGGTGGATTTGTCAGCTTCAGTGGGAGCAGGAGATGAGTCGGTCGAAGTGACCACAAGGGGAAGTGCAACATCTATGGGACCCAATGGTTGGAATCCCAACCCCACCTGAAAGGGGTTGTGGTTGGTTGAGCTATGCAGGGCTCAGTTGTAGCTATGCTAGACATAGGGAAGGCTCTCATCCCATGTGTGAGGGTTCTTTGAATTATACATGCGAAGGATATGCACAATCATTTTATTTACAACCTCGGTTTGGCCATCTATCTGGGGGTGGAAGGCCATTGATTTGGTGAGGTTGGTGTCCAGCAATGACCAGAGACTCGACCAAAATGTGCAGAGAAATCGACTATCCTGATCTGAGACAATGGTTTGTGGGATTCCAAAATGTACCCAGACTCGTTCAAAGAAGAGATTGGCAGTGGCCTCTGCTGTGATGCTCTTCTTGCAGGCAACCAGAATCGCCATCTTAGAAAAGTGATCAACAACCACAAAAACACAGTCATTTCCCCACTTGTTGGATGGGAGGCCCGACATGTAGTCCATTGAGATGGATTCCCATGGCCTGTCAGGAGTAGGAAGAGGGGTGTACAGGCCATGTTTCTTAGTGGTCGGTTTGGCAATAGCACAGGCAGTGCAGGACCTAATATACTTGCTGACCTCCTGTCGAAGTTTCGGCTAGTAGAAATGTTTATGTAGCATCACCATTGTCTTTTCGACGCCGAAGTGTCCTGCCACCCGACTGTAGAGGGCTTCCCATATCAGATTCGCTCACTCACTTGATGGAACACAGATATGGCCCAGACGACACAACAACCCATCTTGAAGATGGAAATTATCGACAACTGCGTTTGCACCCAACATTTGGTAGGTGGTGGCGAAGTCAGGGTATGTCTCATAGAATTGGGGCCATCCAGATGTCTCATGGCCGCAAGATTCTAGCACCATGGTGAGTGTCGCGACTGGCAGTCTACTGAGGCAATCAGTGACGTGATTTGTGCTTCCTGTTTTATACTTGATGTTGAGGTGGAATTGTTGAAAGTATGTGGACCACTTTTGATGACGATCATTCTGCAATTTTCCCTGTGTCTGCATGAACTAGAGTGGCTTATGATCAGTGTGGATGATCATCTCCTTCCCAAGAATGTAATGTCTCCACAGGCAGCAGGCTTGTACAATGGAGTACATTTCCTTGTCGTAAGTAGGGTACTTACAGATAGTATCTGACAGTGTCTCACTATGATAGGCCACGGGGTGGCCGTGCTGAGTGAGAACGGCACCCACAGCATAGTCTAAAGCATCTGTCTCAATTTCAAAGGGATGTTGCAGGTTTGGTAGTGAAAGTATTGGGGTTGAGCACAAGCGCTACTTCAAATCATCGAACGCTTGTTGTTGGGACCGGCCCCATGCAAATTTTGCCTTACCACCACCCCTGATTATTTGGCTGAGGGCCTATGCAATATGGGAGAA
Source organism: Picea engelmannii (assembly GCA_009831015.1). Classification (NCBI taxonomy): domain Eukaryota; kingdom Viridiplantae; phylum Streptophyta; class Pinopsida; order Pinales; family Pinaceae; genus Picea; species Picea engelmannii. The sequence goes on from ML777151.1 coordinate 323,526, forward strand.
TCCCAACACGAACCTGCGGTAGAAATTGGCAAGGCCCAAGAAGCTTTGAAGCTCAGTGAGTGTTGTTGGGGCTGGCCAGTCACAGATGACTTGGATCTTGGTTGGATCCACATGTACGCCATACTGATCAATGATGTATCCCCGGTAATGGACCTTGTCCATGCCGAAGGA
>ML777151.1:338076-349704 GCA_009831015.1 Picea engelmannii
TAACATAATCAAACGACATAATAGAACTAGGGCAAGAGATCAAGTCACATATAAGCATGGAAAAATTAGCATGTTCACAGACGACATAAAATCTACATAAATGTATAAGGTTATAAAATATTAAAGGAGACAAAAGAAAAAAATTATTTAACTAATCTTCAAAGTCTAAAATCCTCTTGCACGCCTTGAACAATGATCACAAAACTAAGCTCTGTAGATCAAAGATCAATTCGATCTCTTAATCAACAAGAAAACCTTCACATAAAAATGAAGATTAGCAGAGCTATAACACATAAAAGATGTCGCAACTATAACAAATTAGTTGAAATTCAGTTCAAATTAACTAATTTATAGATTCATCATCGTCGGAATTTTGACGACTATAACCCTAAATTAAGGTTGATCATTTCGAAGTCAATGACCATTATGTTGACCTACAAATGGATATATTAAAGTGTCGGAACTAGGCGTCGTACTTCTGACGACCTTAGAACACGTCGAAAATCCAATGTTATCGGGACTAATTTCAAAAAAAACAGTAAAATTTCAGTTTTTTTTATTTTTTTCGACAAAAAAATTGATTTTATCACAATCGTCGTAATAATTCGTTGAGTTTTTAGCCTATATGTAATAGTGTTTATTGCCGCAGTGTGGTCCATTTGGTATATAGGTCGTCATAACTTCTGACATGGTAGTATTGTTCCTTAATAGCATCCCTGAAGGATTCCCAGGTGGTCGTGACTGAAAATAATGAGGTTTCCTCTGTTTCCTTTTGCTCACAGAAAGCTTCCCACCAATCTTTGACATGGGGAACAGATTTGAGGAGTGAAAAAATTAATCTTTTCTCTATTCGAAAAGTTATGGACAGAAAAATACCCTTCTAGTAGATTCAACCACTTGTCTACAGAATCTGCGTCTATCTGACCTTCAAATATAGGAATATCAAAGTTTATTTGTACCTTGAAGGGGTGGCGCCTCCGTTCGAAGAAGATGTGTCGCTTGTTGGTAGTCGCCGAAGGATTTGCACGAAACTATCCATCATCTCGCTCCTCTATTGCGTGAGGGCTTCCTCAATCAATAGTTTGAAAGGATCTCCTATCATGTCATCTTTCTTTTCTCTTTCCATGAGAGGTCGCTTGGGCATGTGAAAGCTTCTATCCTCAAGAGAAACAAGCTCGAGACCCAACTCTTTGTACTCCGACCTCGTTGGGGACAAGCATTAAGACGACAAGAAGCAGACCGCTCTGATACCACTGATCCGGATTTTATGAGAAGAATGAAATGAATGCAGATTATTAACAGGTTCTTAACACAAAATAATAGAGATACAATAAAACTGGTTTTCTATTCAATAACGAAATAAGCTGAAACTGTAAAATGCAACGGAAACAAGCTTGCTGGAATGGTGGCGGCTTATCTCTGAGAAGAGATGTGACGGTTGCCCGCATTCGCAAGAAGAATATTACAATGAGGATATGAAGGCCTTTTTACAATAAACAAGAATTCCAAAAACCTAACCCTAGGAGATGAAGCGCCAAAAGTCATGTGGGCCCCGTTTGGTTAAGTTAGTACATCAATTTCCCGGGGTCATAACTTTTGCATACGAACTCCATTTTAGGCGTGTGATAGCCCATTGGAAAGGTATCGTTGAGAGAGATTGATTTTGGGGGCTCAATCATGCCTTTGGATATCATTGAGGAGCTCTATCTAGAAAATCCTTCATTTGGGCCCTCAAAATGGCCCTGGAAGTTAAAACTGCTAAAAATAGTAAATTGCCAAAATTGTCATAAAATTGTTTTGAGCCAGTTGGAAAAGGTGGGTGGCCATCGATATCCATCTGGATCAGAGGCTCTACGTAAAAAATCTCATTTTTTCATCCTCATGATCGACCTCTTCCAGGTCAACAAAATCATTAAACCAATCTAAGTGATTTTGGGCAGAATCATTTCCCTCGGCATCATATAACTTGATCCTCTGATTATAGTTTTGGGGAAAATCATGTAATTGGGTTGGTAAGGCAAGAGGGACAAATATGGAAACCATAACTCTATGAGGTTTTTGAGCTTGTTGGATGGTCCGAATGGGGATTACGGCAGTTCGCGGGGGGTTAATTGGTATCAATTATTAGAACCTTTTCTCATCAAAGATTATTTCATCCAAGTAGGATTTTGATCTAGACCTGAACAGAGATTGTTCAAATAGTGTATCGATGATCCAAATAGATCTTTAAGGTTCAAAAATCAAATTTATCAAATTCTCAAGAAAATGAATTCATCGTGAAGTTCTCATCGTAATCTTTTCGGCGGCCCAAACGGATCGAAAAATGAAGTCTGTATGCAAAAGTTATCGCAATCTGAAGTTTGGGTCAAACAAGTAAAAAGTCAAATAGTCAAGGGACACGTGGCATATTTAGCATGTGACACATGGAAGCTTCTAAATTTGACAAGTGGAATCCATCATGTGATGACATGTGGTATCACTAGGTCATGACAAGTGGCAAGGGTTCATGATGACAAGTGTCAAAGTTTTGATAGTCCATGTGGCAAAAGATTGGCCAACCATGGGTTGACCCATGATCCAATCCAAGGGTACCACATGTCACCATGGTCAAGGCCTTAAAAAGGTCAAATTTATATTGCTGGACTCCATGGGATTCGATCCCATGACCTACCTCTTCAAATGACTTACGCACAATGAGCTAACCACAAAGAGCAAATTAGTACTTTAGAAATTTAAACTTAAGCACCTTTTCCAGCTAAGGGAGGTGTGCCCCTTAGAACTAGGCCACATGGCCTTCATATGAACACATAAGGGGGTTGTGTGCCCTAACTGGGGGATTAAGCAGATTTTTTGCCAAATTTTGGGTTTTGACGTTATTTTAGTGGATTTTTAGTTGATTTTTAATGATTTTTGAGGATTTTTGGCCCTTTGAAGGGGATCTGAGCCCAATCTGAGGCCAGAAAGTTGGGGAGAAGTTGGATTTCGACCCTCAACTCAGAATATATATAAACCATAGGTTTTTGATAGTCCAAACAAGTTCAGATCAGGAGAAATGTTGTATAATTGTTAAGCCAATGACATTTTATGCAGGGAAGCCATTGAGGAGGGGAACTTTAAGGGACAATTTAGGGATATTCGCTCAACCGTCTTCAGTGTCGTTAGTTGTGTTGGGTTATTGAGGTATATCATAACACATCCAGACCAGTTTTTAATCCATTTGATACTTTTCTGATGTACTTTTGAATCTTTGAAGAGAAATAAGAAATCCTCACCCATTGAGACAAAGGCTCGGAGACGTAGGCGATATTGCCGAACTCCATTAACAACTTGTGTTGTTATGGTTTGTTAATTATTCATGTTTATTTCCATATCTGTATATCTTATTATGGATGTCATGTTACATCATTAATTCTTCCTCTTTATTCAATTCCTAAATGGTTAATGAACTCATGCTTTAAAAACGTAACCATAGTCTTTAAAAGATCTTTATGGATCAAGTGGTATCAGAGCAAGTTGACAGTTGGTTTTTGAGTTTGCATGATTACCAGGGAAAAGTTGAATCGTGTTGAAGGCGAGCTTGTTGAAGAGAATCCTGAGATTGGATCGAGAAATAGAACTTCTCAAAGTGAGAAGATGGCATCGAAAGAAGGACTTTCTCATGATGAGATAGAGTTTCGAAAGACTTTCTTCGCCATGTCGGAGATGGTAAAGGTTTTATATGACGATTACTTGGATCAGAAGAGACTGATTCTAGGTGAATCTTCAAAAAACAAATGTGAAGAAGGTGAGGATCCTCCTAAACCTCCTCCTTCACCTCCTTCTTCTCCATCAACTTCTTCTTCTTCAAGTACAAGTTCCAAATCCACCGCAAGAAAACATTTCCATAAATGTAAACATGATATGCCTTTACTTAAGCTTGATGTGAAGTTTGAATTACCCGTGTATGATGGTGAAGTCGATGCATAGAGGCTTGATAAATGGGTCAGACAGATGGAATTTTATCGCAGTGTGCAACAAATCAAGGATGAGGCAACTCAAATCAAGTTGGCATCGCTTCATCTTGCAGGCACAACACTCATCTAGTGGAAAAGAAAGGTTCATAATGGCACGCAACAAGTGGGTAATGTATTTCCATCATGGAAAGATTTTGTTTCTGCACTTAGAAAACAATTTTATCCTTTGGGTTATACAGAGAAGGTTGTGATTGAATGGCAAGGTCTTAAACTAAGAAAAGGACAAACAGTGCAAGAATATACAGATGAACTTCGTAAGATGGCATTAATGTTAGACATTCCATTACATACCCAAGAAACTCTTATGAAGTATATAGGAGGTTTATCTGCACACATTCGTAACATTGTATTTATGTTTGGACCTACTAATCTTGATGAGGTTTTTGTTCAAGCAACATACATTGAGGAAGGGAAAATAGGATTTGGTGTATCAGGGGAATCGTCTTCAAGAAAAGAGTACAAAAGGAAGTGGAATGGAAAGAAAGCAAATTCAGTGACAAGAAAGGAAGAGAAGCTCTCTTGCAAGCATTGCAAGAAAGAAGGGCATGATGATGACCATTGTTGGCAATTGCATCCCGAGAAGAGACTAAAGTGGTTCAAAGAGAAGAAAGGGAAGCAAACAGTTGCATCAGAAACACGGCCAACAGACTTGGGATCAGATTTGGGTGATGAGTCTAAAATCACAGTGGTTGGTTTGATAGGTAAAATTGGTGATGGATATGATTCCAGAAGTAAATTGTTTCACATAAGGGTCATAATGAATCATACTAAGTTCAACACATTGACAGATAGTGGATCTCAGTCTAACTTGATTTCAAAGGAAGTGGTTAAACAATTGGGATTAAACACTCAGATGCATCATAAACCTTACTCAATTAAATGGATAAGAAACAATCATAAATTGCACATAACCAAGAAATGCACTTTAAAGTTTGCAATTGCATCAAAATTTGTGGATGAGGTAACATGTGATGTGGTGTCACTCAATGAATGTGGAATGGTCTTAGGCAGTCCTTATTTGTATGATCGCGAAGCAATATTCTACAGGGAACATAATCAATATCACTTAATCAAAGAAGGCAATGAATATGTTGTACATGTTCATCACTTAAAACCAAATCAATCTCTTCAAACAATGGAACAATTAAGGAAGGAAGTTCATGCAAGAAACTCACTTATAATTGTGCCAAATCAAGCAATTGATCTTAAGCATGAACATGAGATGATTGTAGAATGGAAGTTCAATCATACTTTGCTTCAAGATAAGCTAATGTCAAGCAAGTACTACAAACATATTAACTCATTTGCAGTCATATTTCTGATGTTATCATTGCAAATGTTTTCAACATGGGTGGTAGTGGCTTCAGTAAGATGTGAAAGAGTACAAGTGGCTAACAATATGCTTTCAGTTTTCATGGTTGTTTTGCAATTGAACTTGATGAGACAAGTGCATAGGACAGAGTTTAAATACAAAGAACAAGCGGGGTGGCCTATCCCGCATTTGATGACTAGTTAATATCCTTTTGGAGGACCAAAAGGTCTTAGTGGGGAGGTGTGATTCAAATGGATCTTGAAAGGTTAAAAAAAAAAAATTCTCAAATTCTCAATAAAAAAACATGATCGTGAATTGTTTGTTGTAAGCTTTTCAGTGGCGTAAACAGATCAAAAACGGAGTCTGTATGCAAACGTTATCGCAATCTAAAGATTGGGTCAAACAGGTAAAAAGTCAATTAGTCAAGGGGCACATTGCATCTCCAGCATGTGACACATGGAAGCTTTTAAATTAGACAAGTGGCAGCCATTAGGTGATGACATGTGGTATCACTAGGTCATGACAAGTGGCAAGGATTCATGATGACAAGTGTCAAAGTTTTGATAGTCCATGCGGCAAAAGATTGGCCAACCATGGGTTGACACATGGTCCAATCTAAGGGTGCCACATGTCACCATAGTCAAGGCCTTAAAAAGGTCAAATTTATATTTTTGGACTCCATGGGATTCGATCCCATGACCTGCCTCTACAAATGACTTGGCCAAATTGAGCTAACCACAAAGGGCGAACTAGTACTTTTGAAAAAAAACACATTTTTCAGACATTTAAACTTAAGCACCTTTTCCAGCTAAGGGAGGTGCACCCCTTAGCACTAGGACACATGGCCATAATATGAGTACAGAAGGGGGGAGCACGCCCTAACTGGGGGCTTAAGCATATTTTTTTCCAAATTTTGGGTTTTGACCTTATTTTAGTGGATTTTTAGCTGATTTTTAGTGATTTTTGAGGATGTTTTTCCCTCTGAAGGGGATCTAAGCCCAATCTAAGGCCAGAAAGTTGGGGGGAATTTGGATTTCGACCCCCAACTCAGAATCTATATAAAACATAGGTCTTTTACAGTCCAAACAAGTTCATATCAGGAGAAATGTTGTAGAATTTTGAAGCCAAAGACATTCTATGCAGGGAAGCCATTGAGGAGGGGAATTTTGCGAGCCAATTTTGGGTGCTTCGCTCAACCGTTTTTAGTGTTGTCAGATGTGTTGGGTTATTGAGGTATATAAGAACACATCCAGACCAGTTTTTAATCCATTTGACACTTTTCTGATGTACTTTTGAAGCTTTGAAGATAAATAAGAAATCCTCACCCACTGAGACAAAGGACCGGAGACGTAGGCAATATTGCCGAACTCCATTAACAACTTTGTTGTTATGGTTTGATGATTATTTGTGMTTATTTCCATATCTTTATATCTTTTTATGGTTGCCATGTTACATCATTAATTCTTCCTCTTTCTTCAATTCCTAAATGGTTAATGAACTCATGCTTTAAAAACTTAACCATAGTCTTTAAAAGATATTTATGGATCAATCGAATTCAAGGTTGTCGATGCTTTGTACTTCGTATTTAGGAAAAGATAGGTTTATGTCCAAGTAATAGAATGGGTATGGTATCTGTTCCTTTGCTTTGCGCAGAAAGTTTTCGGGATCAGACATGGGCGCTACAGGTTCTGGATCAAGGTTCTCTCTGGTATAAAATTTCTTTGAAGTCGAGATTTCAGATTCTAACTACTCTATGCTACTGGTATTATTTATTGGAGTCACCAAGGAAAAAATCAGTTTCATCCAATATCGGTGTCTGACCCATTGTTACCCTCAGGGGTCAAAAATACAACTTTAGTCGTTTTCCCAGGGAAATTTTTTTCAATTTYGTCCCCGACAGCGGCACCAAGATGTTAGCACTSTGTAAATTTGTTTGKCTGAGAAAAAAAATGAAAAAGGTAACCTATAGACAAACTTTAAGGCTAGAAACTAGCCTTTCCAATCTAGAGAGGGCTCTCTCTGAGACTTATTCTCTAATAGATAATGACGTTGAATTGTTGGCTAGATTTATGTGTTTGTGAAATGTTTTTGGTTTCGCTGGCAAGGAAATACATAACTTTGGGCTATGGAGTCAACCTTCTGAAAGTGACAGAAATCAATGACTTGGTAAATGAAACTTTGAGAGGATAAAGGCTAAGCAGACAATGGCCTTTCAGTTCAAATGTTATTGTGTGTAGTGAAAGAAAGAGTACATAAAGCAACTCAGAGCACCATTAAAGATGAATTCTAACTAACTTAGAAGAAAACACAGAGTTTAAATGACGAAGTCTAAAGCACCGCGCAATGAATTTTATACCTATTAAACGTTTTGATTTAAAAAAAGGAAAGGCATGAACATATAGAAAATGGGAAGTACATACATAGATAGGATCACAATAGATCAAACCACCACCATTAGAATCTTTTCATCAAAGCCTCAGGAATTCTACATTATATTTCAATCAGGTTCAAAGATTACATTCAATAGTCTCTTGTCTACACTACTTTTCCAACCTGGATTACATTGAAAAGATAGAATATATATAAAAAAAAACTGCGCCCCTTGGGCTGCTATGCCTCAAACTACTTCTCCTGGAATTTTGTTTTTTGTTCCTCCCTGCCAAATGACCTTTCGAATAGAGTTTACTAAAAATGGAAACCCGATTGCACCTAATAATGTCATAACTGACGTCTTTGTCTTGATCGTTCAATAATTAGTAAGATTCGATCATCAGGTTGTGATGCATCGACGTTTCTCTTTTGTGGGGTGCCCGAATGATCGAGCGCACTGTCAGAAACTATGCTTAACGGCTTTGGTTGTTGTCGTGTGATCATTGACTATAGTATGCACGTGGTGATTTGGTGTAGCGGATGTCTATTAGTTGTCTCTCATGCTTTCCAAGTGGCAACGATGGTCGGGGGACCATGCATCTCCTCCAAAACTGTCACGCATTTTTCTTACACTTGTCTTCCTCAATAGGTGGGTTTACAGCATCTGCGTGATGAATATTCACTGTGTAGGTGCCACATCAGACTTCTTGTTTCTCGATAGGAGACAGGACATGCGAGGAGAAAGATTTTGTACCACATTCAAAAAGAAAAAATGGGGTCATGTCAATCATGCCATTGGCCTCACCTACAAACTTAATACTCTGAGTGTTTTCCTAAGAGGCTAGTTTCTTATGTTCAGATTCTTCACTTGTCTCAATAAGACTGCATTCCCTTTCAGCTTTGCTTGAGCGTTGGCAAGAGCCTCACAGGCGTTATCCATAGCTAGTTCACATTCCTTGAAGTGCTATGTGATTCTTTCCTCTGACATCCTCTATTCCTCACTTAGCTGAATGATTACGTCTTGCGCCTCTCTGAGTTGTATTTTAAGCCAATTTCCATTCCCTACTCGACTCTGTGACATCATCGCTTCAAAAATCCTTTCTTCCAACTGTTTTCTCAATTCTCTATTCTCCTTATACAATTCGGCAATAGAAAGTTGCACTTGCTTCAGCTGTTGTGACAACTCCTGAACTTCCACATTTTCAGTTCCTGACCTTCTTCGTCTTTCAGTATATCCCCTGCTTGAACCTTCAACAGGTTCTAGCCGAACAGCGTGCATGAGTAACTTCTCAACAGTAGACTGGGTGCGTGGTTCGTCGAGAGCTTGGGTCTCCTCAGGCTTCTTGATCAACCTCGGTCTGCCTCTTTTTTGGGGTGTTGGTTTTTGGGATGACGAGTCTTCTACTGCCTTTCCTTTTCCCATGGCCTCTTTCATTCTTTCCCCTATGCTATGAAATGTTGTTTCCCCCACGGATAGATGGAAATATCCTTTAGGATCCCTAGGGATGTCGTCTGAAATTAGAAATGAATCCCAATCTTTGTCCAATCATCTCAATTCCTTGACTACCAACAACTTGATCAATGATAGATGGAATAAGTTCTTCCTCGGTTGGTCAGCTTCGGACTGGACGATGTCCGCCATCCTTTCTAGGCTTCGATGCAAGAAGAAAGGTAAGTTCAATGGCCTTTTCCCTGTGAAGTGCATCATCAGTCTGATGTGATATGGGTATACTCTGTCAAACCTTCTTTCACAGGTGAAATACCTTATAATCACATTTAGGAGCTTTTGGAAAGGCTCCTGGAGCTATCAACTCATAACGCCCACTTTGATTTTCACATTCAGACAATTTGTCTTCATAAATTCTTCATAGCATAATATGTCTAAAGGCATGCCTTTAGACCAATTTTAACCATGCGGAGGGATATCTGTCGCAACTGACGGAGGAAAGTCTAAAGGCATGCCTTTATACCACTTTTCACCGCACGGAGGGATATCCGTCGCAACTAACAGAGTTTCCTCTGTCACCCGGAATGTGATTCCTGCAATGGTAGTGTGAAACCCATTAAACCTGAGAGCGAACTGTTCATCCAGCTTTGTGTTGTATCCTTTGATCTTGTCACAATAGCACACACATTTGACCTGTTCAAAATATGCCTCGATATTTGGATCTTCTTTGACTAATGTCAGGTCCTCAGGCTCAGACCTCACGGACCTACCACTTCGCGCCTTATTTCTTATGTCTTGGGATGTTGTCATGATGCAAATGTGTATTTATTCCGTGCGTGCGATAATGAATGGTAACACCCTCTTTATGCAGAAAATGAGAATGATATACTTCACAAAGACCCATTGGAAAGGCAGTGACAGAAACTTTGCCCGACCAGCAAAATCAACTCTAGGAGTCCATTGTGTGACCGTCAGGCGCTATGAAAAATTTTGGTGCAGAAGCATATCGACGTGGTGATAAACAACAACGGTAGGCTCATCGCAGTAGGGAAGCGAGACAGAAAATTTTGGCTTGGTGGCAAGTCGCTGAGAGATTTTTCACTAGACAGAGAATTGAGATGCGGAAATAAATTTAGTGTGACAGAAAGAAACTCCAAAGAAGAGAGGATGACCGCGAGAAGAACTATTGTTTGGCGCACAATTTTGCAACGAAATCCAATAGGCTTCAAACAATGAATGAAAATCAAGGAGATGCGACAACTTGAATGAAAAGACTCACAATACAAACGATGGAAATCAGCCTTCCCAGAACGAAAGGACCCAGGACTTGTAGAAAAAACCACAGACAACTCACAAATTCGGGAGGTAAAGCAGAAGCATGCAGGGTGACCAGTATTTATACTTGAATGAGTGAGGTATGGAATCATGGCAGAGGATGATAAATCCATGTTGACAATAAGTTTGGAAGTGCATTGAATATTTGTGCAGCAAACTCGCGCGACGGGTACACTTTCATGTGTGCAAAGTACAGATGATAAGAGATGCAAAGTATATGTGATATGAGCACAGTGATTTCTTAACCTTTCTGACTTCATAATTAGGTGATGATGGTTATTATATCTGTCAACATGACCTTTATTCCAACAACTTTCTTCAACCTATGGCATGTAAATTCCCTCTTTCTGACAAGACTCGATCTTTTGGGAAAGGGAAATTTACAAGTCGCACATGACTAATTATGATGCCCTTTCCTGACTCCAAGGGCCAGACCCACCACTTGTTGATTTCAAACCATTTTTCATTCAGTACCTGACTTCACATGCTTCGACACACGAACTACGACTCATCTAGGACTGACTCTAACTGTAAAAATCAGGGTGCTAACAGTTGGCTCCAATGGGGATGTTATCCTCCCGGTGAGGTGGCAAAGACCAGCAGACCAGGTGCTTGACCATTGGGCTTTATTTGATTTACAGACTTTAAAAAAATGAAAAAGACTCATCCCGGACCCTCTTGACACAGTTACGACCGGACTCAGCATAAAATTAGGGCCTTCACTTCGGTCTTCAATTTTCTGCTGACTACTGACTCGAAACGCCTTCTTTGAAAAAATAAAAATGGTTATTTACAATGACATGACAGACTAAGAAAGACTAACTAAATAATATAATGTTTAAGGAACCTTCCTTTCACAGGCCCCCCACCAGTGAGCTCTCCATTAAGATCTTGTAGAAAATACGTGTTGTTCCTGTGATATGCAACAATCCTGAATGGACCCATCCAAAGATGATCAAACTTTCCATGTTTCCCTTTGTCTTAATTCCTTGCATCCCACTTCAGTAACAGATCATTTACCTTGAAATCCTCCTGCTTAGTGTGTTTATCGAAAATGCTCTTCATTTTGTCTTGTAGAAGTTGTGATTTGTTGAAGACTTGTTCCCTCATTTGCTACGCATGGACCAATTGGTTTATTTTCCTTTGAGAGT
>ML777151.1:353604-394274 GCA_009831015.1 Picea engelmannii
GAGTTGTGAAAGAGAATATCATGCACTTTGTGAGAGACTTGGGCCTCTAATAACGCTCCAAAAGTTTATATCCATGAAAAACCCCAATTGGAGCGAAGATGAGGTAACATATTGGACCAGCATAGTAGAGGGAGGCAGAGCCAAAGTAGCTAGATGGAGGGAAGCACAGAGAAAACCCACACCCATTAGGAGCACACAACGTTGCTACAGTTGCAAGGTGCCTTGGGAACCAGATCATAGGTGTAGGGGTAAAGGTAAGAAGCATATCATTGAGGTACACTATGATAGTGATGATGAGGATTTGGAGCAATCGGATGATGACAGTGACTCTTGCACAGAGGCTAGTGATAGTGACTCTACCTCAGAGGATAGTGATGATGACTCTTGCACAAAGACTAGTGATGCTTGCACGCTTGAGGAGGAGGATGACCCTTGTGTAGCAGATAGGCAGCTGGATGGACAGGACGATAGCATCGGTGTCTCAGCAGACATGTCACATACCATGGATGACCTTACGCCTCAGTAGAGTGGTGACACTAGTGAGGAGTCACACGTGTTAGCACCTAGAGATGATGAGCTTCCTATGAGGGTCGTGACACATCTGTCACCTGTTCAGACACCCATGATAGCCACGTCACATGAGGAGATCAGTGGCACATTAGGTATGATGGATGAGCCTAGTGTGTGGGATGCACACCATGGACAGGTAGACCCACAGATCCAGGAGGAGGTACAAGGCGTACAGGCAGTTGACCTCACACATACAGGTCATCTAGAGGAGATGGAGTCACAGCTATTGGAGACTCCATTGGTTGAGCAGATTGCAGAGGCATACAGGTGGATGGAGCACTTACTTCCAGGATCAGATTGCATTGATGAGGATTCACTCTTTAGTATTCAAGATGACCATAGCATGTGTCTAGACACAACTATATGGGATCCAGGCACAGATGATAGTACAAGGTTGAGTGCACAGGAGGATACAACTGCTCATACAGGATACAGTGTGAGTCAGGGGGAGATGGCATCTAGTGATGGGATGCAGTGGCATACAGGAGTACCCAACAGCACAGTAGACAGTGGACAGTTCAGCACATCATCTTATGCAGGGGGTGTTTTTGGGGATTCTAGAGTTGGCACTAGCAGGACTGACACTAGTAGTGAGGGGTCTGAGATGGCACCTCAGTATGACCATGATCAGGATTCACACCACTTAGCAGCACAGTTGAGAGTTAGTGAGGCTATGATTAGGGCAGCCACTATAAATATTGATGACATGTATGCAGTGATGGCGGATTACTATTAGAGAGCATCAGTGGCACAGGGTAGCTCAGATGGAGGATTCTCCATGGATGATTTTCACACTCTCTGGGAGAAAGTATCTGTGATGAGGACTGACTACCAGCAGTTGTTGATGGACAGGGATTATCTACTGAGGGTTGGTGAGATGTATCATGAGGATTTGAGGGAGCAGGAGTTGGTGATGGACCGAATCACTTAGGAGTTGGAGAGCACTCGAGGATTCTTGAGAGGCACACAGACCACCCTTCAAGAATCAGATTCTAAGACAGATGAGTCTCTTGAGGAGATCCATCAGAGATCCACTTCATCTATCTTAGTGGACACTCAGATGTATCAGTCAGTCACGTTGACAGAGGATGTTGATGATCTAGCAAAGGAGCACCAGTTGATGGGGGACACTTCCATTTGTGTCTTGGGAGTGGTTGATCTCCATATAGAGATTGATCCAGCCGTACGCCCAGGATCTGTGATGCAGCATGAGTTTGCGGGAGATGACAGGAGTATGCTAGAGCATATAGTGATGAGTGATAGCTCGCAGAGACATGATAAGATGTATGGTGGGATTCAAAGGGGTGTACTGCCTGGCAGGGAGGAGACACACTTAGGGGAGTATGCAGGTGCCACTCCTTTGCAGCAGCATATGGTTATGAGATCTCACCTTCACCATTTCAGTAGTTGCCTGGGTGATGGGAGATGGAGAGTGGTTTACCAGCAATTGGAGGAGTTTCTTTCGATTGTACCTGATGATTGGGGTTTAGTGACGACTACAGACGAGCAGTTATCATGGATACCGATGGATGAGCTTCTGGTCGAATCCTTGGAATTGACCAAAGCATGTGACACCTTCCAGTCCTACAGTCAACTGCAGATATGTTTGTTATCCTTTTCCAACACGTTTATCATTGACAGCAGCATGAGGAGGATAGAAGATGAGCACATAGGGCTTCTGACAGTGATTAGTCTCACACAGGAGCAGTTAGAGGAGATTGGAAGTGATAAACTTCCAAGTTTTCCATGGGAACGAGGAGTCTGTTTTGTTAGCACGATGTTCATGTTGACCCAAGTTGCACCAGAGAGCCACACACTCCACCTTGGTTTGGTTTAGAGTGGGTCTGCAGGTACTTGTCCTATGGGGCGAGACCTTTCCTTCCGCTTGATCATCATGATAGGGCATGGAGATGTTTGGAGAGTACTTCTTCTACAGAGATGCCTTTATATATACAGTTTCTAGACAGCAATTCCGATGGTCACAGGTATTTCATCTTGAGGATCCAGGAGAGGAGGATCCAGTATGTATGCAGGGGACAGACAGTCGTGGTCAGAGTAGTGCAGGGCCAGCAGGGTGATCTTCGACAGAGGTTAGCATGGGACCCAGGGATTGCAGGGTTGAGAATTTCACTGACTGACAGTAGCGAGTGGATATTTGCAGGGGAAAGTTGTTCTAACTTTCCATTTAGCTTCAGTGTTGAGGGGAGCACAGTGCTTGAGCGTGTCTCACGGAGGTCCTCCAGTACCTCATGTTGGCATCATCATGTGCAGTTGATGAAGGCTGTGTGGATCTTGGTAGAGATTTGGAGGATGGACTCATTCCAAGATGAGGCCATGTGTCATGTGCAGGAGGTTCACAGGGTTGATATCTTTCAGGACTATGCTTCGCAGAGTATTGCAGTTCACTTCCTGATATGGGATCCAGGGGGTGGAGTGTACTATTTTTCGTCTTTGGATGGGTTCTACTATGTATCCCACAGGTGGACATGGGATCCTGGTATTTTATTTGAGATGATTTGGTTATTACTTGAGGACAAGCAATTTTCTAGCAGGGAGGACTGTAATTTCCCCACTTTGGGACATCATCACAGTGTAGAGGGTTATGATGACCAGAGTAGCCAGATGGAGGTTATAGTGAGTACAGGGGTTATTGAGAGGCATTGTGGGGTCCATCTTGCATTTCTCATCATATTCCATCATTATGAGCCATTCCGCACAGGTTGGCTTTGGTTCCGTTTCATTCCGAAAATTTCCATGATTTTGACTATTTTGAGCTATAAGTCAACGAAATTCACTGAAGAAGTCATTTTGGGCACATTACTTGGAGGAACCTCTCAGTGTAATAGCTCATTGGAATCGGGAGGAGAAACACTACAGGTTGGGATGGATAGAAGTGACTTTCAATGGCTAGGGAAGCCATAAGGAGAGATAAGGAGCTTTTCAGAGGTAAAAAGGTTAATTAATTAATTAAAGTGATTTAATTAATTAATTAAATATTAATAAAATGGAAGTCACTCTTGAGGGACATGGTGAGCCAAAAGTATAAAGGAAAGGCAAGGGCCTCTTCTCATGGATTCATGTATGTTTTATCTTTGGATTTCTGGCTTTTAGCTAGTGAGCCCAACATTGGGGGTTTTGCGGGTTTTGACTTAACAAACCCTAGAGGACGATTCGGTGGTGAAAGATTCCACCTAGCTTGTCCCAAGCTTGGTCTCGGAGATGCAATACGCTCCCACACCATTCTAGTTTCAGATCTACTCAGTTGCAGGAGGATTCCACATCAGTTTCATGTGCAGATAGAGAGAGGGCGCACCAGTTGAGGGTTTCCAGCAAGGGGGACGCACCATTCTTGGAGAGAGATTCATTGCAGGTGATTGGCAGGGCCTTTGGAGATTCTATCACCTGGGTTCTTCTTGCAGGGTCTTCACCATCATTCCTAGTGCTTTCTGAGAGAGGTTTATGGCTCGGATTATTTCTTAGAGCAGTGGGACGAATTGAAGAGAAGGAGGGCGTTTTTGAGATTTAGATCTAGTCAGTTTGGAGGTGTTACACTTCAGATATGACCCTGAGACTTCACCTAGTGACTTGCAGTGTCCCGATCTATATTCCTGGGGAGTTTCAGATCATTTGGAGGCCTCCTTCATCAGGGTCGAATTATCTAGGGTTTCAGTCATCCAGTGGGGCACACCATTCAGGGGAGGAGTTCATATCTACAGGGTTTGAGAGTGGATTTGGACATTTGGACACCTGGGTTGTCCTTACAATTGCCTGATCTATTAGTTGGCATATTTCTTGGGGTGATTGGACACTTTTGGCAGCAGAGCCGAATTATTGAGGACTTTAGCATTCTAGCAGAGCGTGGCACCTTCCAGCTTGAGGGGTTTGGCATCCATACAGCCCATATCTACTTTGCATTGGTCTTCATTGATGTATTCAACCTTTGGAGGCTTATAGTGTCTTCTTGGAGCATTTTGTAGCAGCTCCTATCTTCTATCCATCTGATGTGCATTCCAGATCGGCATCTTCATTGTAGCAGGTTCCTATATTTATGAATAAAGTTGTTTGAGATGTTTTGGATTGTCTATCATATTGCATATGGTTGAGGTATGTTCCATAGTTGTGTYTTTCTATTATTTACTGCATACACACATATAAACACATTAGTAAACCCTAAGGCCGAAATCAAGAGGCCATTCAGCAAGTGAACACAGTAAACAAGTAGGACAACAAAGTGTTTGACGAAATACCTCACTCAGAAAAAGTTTTWAAAAGACACCAAAAYCGTGATGATCCTTGCATAATGGCTTGGGATCATTACAAAATCACTCCTAGTTGTCCCTTTATTCCCTCTGTTTCATTTTTAATGACTGATGCCTTTCTAAAACTTAGTTGTGTTTAATTTAGGAAAGTTCTTTAGTTAGACTAGACTAGATTCCTTTCTATGCTTTCACATTCCTTTTTTATATTTATTTCATTTCTTATCTTAGTTCCAATTTGGTATTATTTTGCACACATTTATATAATTAAATATTTAGATATAAATTTTTACTCGTTCAATTCCTAACTTAATTTTTCTTCATTCCCCATCATTTATTAAATTTATAATTTAATTTTTTTGGTCTTCTTACCCACTTTAGACTTAGGCTCAAATTTTAAACTAGTCTTAGAATTTTTAAGGAGATTTTATGATTAATAGGAATTACCCATTAATAATTATTTTAAGTCCGACAATGTCAAAACAAATTATTGTTTTCTAGGCACCTAGGTTCATTGACTCACCCTTTATTAAAAATCGCAACATGCCCTTCAAGACGCACTCTGTGCTCCAAGGGTGCCACTCACCTTTATTCAAGTTTTAATTATGCAATGTGCCCTTCAAGACGAACTATGTGCTCTAAGGGTGCCACTCACCTTTGACTGATTCTGGTAGTTTTCCAACCCTTGGATTCAATACTCCATCAGGCGACCTTGTGAGAGACTAAGGGGCTCTAAGGAATAAGGACCCTTCCTTATTGTGTGCCCCTTAGAATCTTCGTGAGAGATTTTCTTAGTCTACCCTCACGGCATCGTGGATCTCTCAAACTAGGTAATCGTTAACCTAAAATTCGAGCCACGGTGGGAGTGCTAGGAGATTGTGGTAGGGTTGTTGCCACACCTCTCCCTCAATATCTAGTTGTTTTGCATGGCCCCTTTACTCCTTATGTGAGTCTTATTAGCAAGAAATCGTATGCCTGCATCCATCAACAAAACATTGTCAACAATCCATAAACAACATCATAATATACCTGATCATATGTCACATATGAATAAATAGAAATACCCAAACCATATACATTCCACTCCCTGACTTGATCCAGAGTCCAAGGAGGTCCATTGATGCCATCAGCATCCTCAATCTGTCAAGTGTCCTGCACACTCAGAAAAAACCTGTCAATAGCACATGTATATACATAGATATTGAATAACATAACATCATAATCCAACTACATCATCATCAGAATCCATAAGCGAAAATACAACCATATACTAAAATCGGATCACTTGCTCGCAAGTGTCCTCAAAGAATAAGTCAAATCATGTGCATGCAAGAGCAGGATGTTACAGCTTCCACCTTCAAGTGGTTGCCCCTGTTTAGTAAAGAATTAAATATTCTTGAAACCAAGAGAAGCTCATTCAGGGTTAATTAATATTCTTTGGTTATTCTATCAAACCCCAAAAATAAGGCACGCTTGCTCATGTACTTGACCCCGCTTATAACTGACATGTGAATGGGGCCAACCTTGAAATTTTTCAATTTGTGCTTGCATGAACTAAAATTTGACATGGTTAGACTAGACGCATACAATGACAGTATGGGGGGGTTTCCAGACTCAAACATGACTCACACAAAAAATTCGACAATCAAACAACAAGCCTATATAATAATTAATGTGAATGGGGCCAATGTTGAAATTTTTCCAATTTGTGCTTGTATGGACTGAAATTTGGCATGGTTAGACTAGATGCATGCATTGACAGTATGGGAGGGGTTTTGGACTCAAACATGACTCACACAAACAATTTGAAAATCAAACAACAAGCCTATAGAATAATTAATGTGAATGGAGCCAATATTGAAATTTTTTCAATCTGAGCTTTTATGGATTGAAATTTGACATGCTAGGACAACACATATGCAGTGACTATATGGGAAGGTTTCCGGACTCAAATATGACTCAAAAAAACAATTCGACAAATCAAATATTCTTTGGTTATTCTATAAAAACCCAAAAATAAGGTGTGCCTACTCATGTACTTGGCCCCGCTTATAATTGACATGTGAATGGGTCCACATTGAAATTTTTTCAATTTTTGCTTGTATGGACTGAAATTTGACATGGTAAGACTAGACGCATACAATGACGGTATGGGAGGGTTTACAGACTTTGAAATACCACGAAAAAATATCTTGGCCTAGGACATCATTTATTGCCAAAAATAGGGGCGTAGTCCATAGACAAGACTTCTAAGGCACATGGCTAATGTGTAAGTCTATCGATAATGACATAGACCCTATAGAAGTAATTTTTTACTCAAGAGTGGAATACATGATCGATTTTGAGGTTTGGTACACTAAGGATGGATCTTCTAGCCCAAAATATTATTTACTGATAAAAAAATATGGAATTGGGCCCTAATGTTATATATAAGATACATAGGCCATTAATGGATAACTAGTCCATGAGATAGGTCATCCATACATAATATTTATCATGGGAGTGGGATATGGGCTTGATTCCAAGGTTTAACATGGGTAAAGGATGGGTCACCTTACTAAGTACATTATCTAATGCCAAAACTATTACATTAGGGGTTGTGAGTTGTGCATAAGGCCCCCAATTAAGAAAAAATCCTTTGAAAATAATATTTAGCCCAAAAATGACATATGGTTATGATTCCAAGGTTTGGAACATTATGGATGGATCTCCTCATACAATACATTATGGATGGTATCTTTGGTATAAGACTAGGATATGAGCGTGATTCCAAGGTTTGATAAACTAGGGGGTGTTCTCCTTATCCAAGCCACACTACAAAACCAAAATTTGGTGTCTTGGGTCCTAAATTATCTACTCCTAAGGCATTTGGGTCATGCATGCTACCTTAGAGGTTGATATTATGAGATTAGACAATATAAACTACTTTTAGGACTCGTGGGAAGACAACAAGGTCTCAATATTGACACAACACCTCAAGAAGAAATATTTATTCCACAAGTGGCATATTTGTCTATTTCTAAGGTTTGGTGAACCAAACAAGGGTCTTTTGTCCCAAGACATCATTTGTTAAGGGATAAAAACTTGGGTCTTAAGCCCTAAACACTAATATTATGGATTTCAGGCCATGCATTGGGCCGTGCACCATGGTATAGTCCCCCTGAAATGAATATTTAACTAATAAGAGAGACATTGGCCCAATCCCAAGATTTAGCATACATGGGATGCATTGCATCACCTAGGACATAGATTAGGGTAATTACCTTAGGTAAAACTCTATTTCTAGGACTCATGGGTCATTCTCATCACCTTAGGAAGAAATATGTATCCCACAAGTAGTATATCAATTTGGTTCTAAGAATTTTCATACTAGGAATGGATCTCCTCATCCAAGACATGGTCCAAACATAAAACCTAGGATCTTAGGTGATATACAATACTTTTATGAATCAATGGAAAGTTAGAGTACATTGATCATGACATGAGACATCGACAAAGAATATTTATACCATGATGGGAATACGAGTTTGATTCTAAAGTTTGTTTGACCAAGGACATATCTTCTAGCCCAAGAAATTGTTTATGTCCTAAAACTAGGGGTTTTGGCCCTATAAACTAATTTTACAGCTTAGGTTCCATGGAATGGGTTTTGAACCATGATATAATCCCTTTAGAAAGAAGTGTTGGCTTATGAGAGTGTTATTTTCCTAATTCTAAGGTTTGTTGCACTAACAATGAGTCTCCTAGCCCATAACATTATTAAAGGCTAAAAATAAGTTATTAAGACCCTAAATGCATAGGACTAGTTTATGGGTTTAGCACATGAGGAGCGGTCCTCCTCGTGAAAGATATTTTAAATAATATTTTAAATAACATGATTAAAGGCTAAAAATAAGCTATTAAGACCCTAAATGCATATGACTATTTTATGGGTTTAGCACATGAGGGGCGGTCCTCCTCGTACAATATTCTATGGGATAGGAATTATATTTCATCTCAAGGAAAATAGGGGCTAGGGATTATATTTCATCACAATATGGATCACAATCTAGAGATCTTAGTATCTCCATAATTCACAATATTTAGAGTAGTGTGATAAAAATGGAAAATAATATTAGACTCCCCTGAGCGAGAGTTATTATTTGCTCTCTTCTTCTTTGTTGTAGATATCAACATGAAACTTTTCTTCTACTATTGCAAACTACTATAACTCCCCTCCTTTGATAATTCAATATATTTATAATTTTCTCTTAGACTATTTAGTTTTCATTGTATCCTAACAATATTTGTAACTCTTCACCTCCTCACTAGCTATTGCTACATATTCCTAGCATAGTTTGTGGTCCATGTCGACTAAACCAAATTTAACATTTAAATATTTTAATTTTAGCATTTATGTAGCATGTGCCAATTAGTACTTAGTAATAGTGGAATATTTATTTCTACTACTAATATATGTAGATAAAAAAAATAGGAAATTCAAATTAAAGAAAATATTTGATGTCGATTGCATGAGCCCAATGATGAACCTACATCACAATAACAAAAATTTGTCACTCTTTTTTTAGAAAATTCCAGGCCAAATTTATTTTAGCTCACCATGTCAACTACTTTGACATTGGAGAATTATGGGGGGTAGGTTGTGGTTCTACACAATATCAACATAATTCCAAGCATGACCCTTTCAAAGGGCCTCGCCCTCCTTGGTGTTGGCATAAATCTCCTACCCAATATCTTGTGATTTTAGATAACATTCATCAAACCCAAACATCAATTTCCATCCTGACCCATACTTCAATTAAGAATAACACATTCATTTATTTATCTCACCAAGTGAAATATTCATCCAATGTTCAAATTGGTGATAGAGGGGGACATATTGGGATTTTAGGCCATGCAGTGAACTCTAGTTAGGTGAGGTCACATGGACATGCTAGGAATTTTAATCGTAGTTCATGTGATATTCATCAATGCTCGAGTTGCAAGCATACTTATTGTGGGCCATTGGAGGCTCATGTACATGATGGTATCATGGATGATGTTAGTATGAAATCATATCCATAGATTTAATTGATGTTGTACATACAATTACAACTTTCTAGATAGTTGATTGTGCTATTTTTGTAAAATCTAATTATTTCCCATGTGTAGTTATGATTTGATAGTATTCTTGCATTATTGTGTGATGCATACATCATGGTTTCCATCAATGAAGCACTAGTTACAATTTATTTCTTTATTGGAATATCTCACATATAGACATTGTGGCACTATAATTTTGTTTATGTATGATATTTAGTGTTTTTATGTTTCTTGTTGTTGTTTTAATAATATTAACTTTGATAACGATATTGACTTTTTCAATGAGTACATATGGGTTATTTTTATATGCAAAATGTTCATGTTCAACCTACATCCATTCCATCTAATGTCAATGATGCCCAATGTTACAAAGTAATAAATATTTATTAGTTAAAATTAATTTCAATGACTAGAAACAGTCTTAATGTAATTAAGATAAAATGTATTCAAGTTTTTCTATAGTTTTCAAAAATTACACCTAAAATCAACAAAATAGTTTAACCAAGTAGGATTTCATAGGCCTAGACATGTTTTAGTGACCTAGAAGGTATAGGTATATTGGTGAACATGTAATTTTCATAATAATCATATAAAATGACAAAACATAAAGAATTCAAAAGGGAACAAAGTCCTTAAAAGGACATTATCCACATATTCCACCTAGGTTTCAATATCATGCTCTTCAATAGATTCAGTGCTGGTGCCTTCTTGGTTCATTCTAGGGCATCATGTCCTATAAAAGAATTTGACATGGCTTGAAAGTTGAATTTGTGAGTCCCTAACCATAGCAATAGTTTCATCCACCTCCATATTATTTTGTAAGTGATTGTACATAAAAGTGGTAGCTTCTCTTTCATTATCAATGATAGCTTATATACACCCTTGAACTAAAGTTAAACATTAGTAGTTAATATTCAAACAAATTTTGTTTCATTATTTAATATTTTGTAAATGTTAATACCTACATTAAATTTCTTAATTATTGTTAGTATGTTTATTAGTTAGTCAAGTTGCATTGGCAAGTTTTTCAATTGTAGTTAGTGTAATAAGAATTCCTACGTCCTATGAGCAGTATGACTTATCTTGGATATCAAGGATCCTCCTTGGAGTAGAAATACACTTTCCAACACTAAAGAGGAAGTGTGTTCATCACTTATGTTTTTGATCATTTTTTTTTAGGAGACCCATACTTGAGTGTTCAAATTTTTTTTTCTTCTCATATAATTGTTCAATAAATTGATTAACTACCCTTATTAAGTCCTAGTCTAATTAGAGAGATAATTCCTTTGTGAATTGACTTATAGTGAGATGATCTATCTAAAACATTTTTATGAAAAACATGTATACATGTTGAACCTAACAAAGACTTGAATGCATTATGCTCAACATGTTGACTAATTTCATGGCATATGTCTAGAGTATCACATCAAGACACACTTCTTATGGAAAACCCTAACCCCAATATAGAATCTAGACTTAACATAGGCACTATCTCTCCATGTAGGCATTTGAAACCCATATCTATGAAATTGATATAATATATATAATATATAATATATAATTTATGTAGTTTACAAATTATATAAACTATATAGTATATAAAATATATATTATATAACATATAACAAAACACAATTAAAACACATGTCTCGCGCAATGTCATGACCTCTCCAAACCAAAACGCGGGACTGCACACACTAAACCCATGATTTTTCATGACCCACACCTGCACCCTCACTGCATTCAAGCTCTCGATCGACAGAGAGCGATAGAGGAGGCCCATCTAGGACATAGAGCGATAGAGGAGGCCCATCTAGGACAGAGAGTGATAAATGACTCTCGATAGTGGGTCATAAGAGCGATCAAGGAGGCCCAATATTGAGTGACAGAGGAGACCCCGGTGGGACAAAGGAGCTTTGATAGAGGGGGACAGACATCCCTAGCTTGAGTGACAGAGGAGACCCCACCTAGATCAGCAATGTCATCAAATTGGGTAAGTTTTTCTAACCTTTTAAAACCCTAAATCGAGAACTGAATACCACTTGGCATTATATAATTTACACAGGAAGTTGTCAAGCAGGAAAATTATGCTCATAGGAGTATGCATTAGAACCCATGACTACAATGTTGGTTGAGGGGTTTCTAACAATACCCATAACAAAAAATAATGGAGGGATTTGCTAAAAACATGCCCTGATTGGATTTTTAGATAAAAAAAAATATCCTCTATTACTTTTATAAATCAAATAGCTTGGTTGGAGCTTGATTTCATGAAAAAAAATTAAACTAATTTTGCAATATTTCATCAATATTGTTTAGTCCCTATGAATCTTTAATTATATTAGTTGAGCCTTGAATAGAAGGTAATCATTCCCTTCCTTGTAGATCATGAGAATAAAATAACAAAAAAAATGTTCAAGACAATTCTTTGAATTATCCTTCACTAGCTTGTAAATAGTATTTTCCTTTTCATAATAGCAAGTAATATTTATATTAGAAAAATGGGTTATAGTAAAATTGGAAAAATTCGTTATACAAAATAATAATGGTCATAGCCCATAAGTCAAATGGAAAATTCTTTTTTTCAAAAAATCTTATATTCATCTATCTCGCAACTATATTGACTAGCCTAATTGGTATACTTCCTAATAATATGTCCTACTAATAAAACAACTTGAAAAAACATTATAAACAAATAAAGATATTAGAAAGATGGCCCATGCAAGGCATCTTCTAGAAGTTGGTTTTCCTTGTTTCCCTCCTCATAGCACGCATCCATTTCTAATTGTGTTGCAATGAGTATACCAATTATCGTAGTTTCCAATTTCAAATGGGATTGCATTGAGCACACATAATTCCTTCCTTCAAGATAGATGATTTAAAGGTAGGAGTAGGGGATTAGAGAATATTTATAGAGAGAGATTAAGGAAAACAGTAATACAAGTCGCCAAAATAACTACAAATTCCAATTGAAGTTCCAATTCTAAATACTTGCTTCTTTGCAACTAGTTAAATTCCCTAAACTCTCATTTTAGGCCCTACATTTTCCTTAATTAAGCATCAATCTAAACAACAAGAATGTCTCACTCTTGAATTTCCACCAAGACTTTTTCCCCCCACACCTCTTGACAATGTTTCCACTAGAGTGCCAAGGTTACCACATACCATTGGGATTTTGTTAACCCCTTTTAACATCATCTCATGGTTTTGTTGACCTACAATAATTCACACATCACACTCCAATTCTCCCCACATGATTGTGCCATCCTTTCCATAATGCCAAAGATGCCCAAATCAAATGGTTCTTCCATAAAGAACTAGGACCTATTATAGAAATTTCGAAGAGTCCAATCACTACCTTCCCTAGATTGAGATGACTAGAGAAAGATCTTATGGCCAACCCATATAAACTAGAGGCTCAGGGGAGGGAAGAAATTTCTCTCCTACCCCACCCTTCAATCCAAATAAAACTAGGCATAGAGAGAAGTTGGATTGGATTGAGATGCTCTTATTAATCAAAAGCATTGACAATTGGTAGCATTAGAGAGTGTGGCATATTAATGGCCATAACCCATAGTCCTTTTGAGCCCATCAAACTAAGAATTATTGTGGGTAAAGTCATCATGAGTTTAGCGTTGATTAATGTAATGGGAGAAATGTATAATGGAGAACACCTCTTTTTTTCTTAATTGACCTTCATTCATGGATGCCCCCAAATCCATAAGAAAATGATGGGATAGTTCCATCATTTTTTGAAATCGATGACATAGCCAAGGATTTTGAGGAGTAGTATGTTGTAAGAGGAACCTTACAATGATTCAAGAGTCATCGACTATAGTTACAATATTTACACCTTCCTCCTTAAATAAATGTAGACCTTGAAAATATGTCATTTCTTCCACCTCATTATTAAACTTAATGCCTAGACCCCAAACAAAATCTATTTCTTTATTTCCTCTTTATTTCCCTTAAGAAAAAATATAATCACTTATACCTACCACCCCCTAACTTTGTTTTTATACCTACCACCCCACCTTTGCTTTTCCAACTTCTATGATTAGGGTTTTGTCTTTTAGGTTTTCTATTGCTCGGATTGGGGAAGGTAACTGCCATGGCTTTTGTCGGTGCAAAAAATATAGTTGATACAAGGATATTTATAGGATAAATGATCGGATCAAAGCTCCCACAATTTCAAATGCTATCATAAAATGCATAATATGGATAGTAAGAGGTAGTTATAAGCTGGGAACAAATCCCTAAAGGAAGAGTTAGCCAAAACTAAGAAAAAATTAGCAAACCAAAGTGAAAATGTTGAATTCATGGAAGCCTCTATCACCAATATGGAAAAATTAGAAGAGGACATGTGCAACTACAACCATCCATCAAGGTTTTATATCATTTTCCTCAAATATTTGTGGCACAGTGCCCTCATCTGCATACTCATGGGATGATCTCTAAAGTGATTCTCTATGTGACTCTCATATGCCATATATCTCATTCAACATTTTTCCAATCCTTATTATTGTATATGGGCAGAATACTAGTTTCACCATTGATATTAATTGATGCTCTGCATAGCCTACAACTCTAGTTTAATCCACTTCTCTATGTAACTCCACATTTAGTTGGAAAAAAATTGACAATCATTTTTCATAATATTGGCATGTTTCAAGGTTTGTAGAAAGGAATGAATGCTTTCAATCTAAATAAAGAGGAATTGATACAAAACAAGGTCATCCTTACCAATTACAACATCCAAGGAAAGCTCGGGAATGCCCACCCAGACAACTCTCTCAACTAACTAGCATGGGTAATGAGGGTCACTCCTTCCTTGAGGACACAACCATCTAGGGGATTCTTACACATTTAACAATTAACATATTGATATGTTAGTTGGATAGTTAGTTAGAGCATGTCTTTCAATATTTGAGCTACCTGCATATGCATATAATATTGAATTCCTGTTTTTGAGTGATGTGAATACATATAATAGGGTTTTGACTTGGAGAAGTATGCAAACCTATAAGAAGGGAATTTACCTCATCAATAAGACTAATCTATTTGATTTTCCTCATCAATAAGACTCATCAATATTTTGAAATTGTGATCTATTTTGGGTATTCACAGGGCACTTTAAGAGAAAGCGTTTTTCATATTCAACCCTCTTAGTGTCACAAATATGATATATTCTTTCATCCCACGGTGTTTTGGGAATTGTCCAACACCAATTCCAAGGCTCTTCCTAGTAGACCAATTGGGATAGTAAACCCTAGGGGAGCTCTTCAAATATATCCATTGTATAATCCACATAGAGATGTGGGATAGAACCTACCATGAACAACTATATGGACACCAATTATTAAGTCATCATAGCGAAAAACACAAAATTCGCCTGCCATTACCCTTACCATGGAAAAATTAGAGGAAAATTGTTTGATTTTAGATGATTTTGTCCCAAGGTTGGATGTTGTTGAAAATTTAATTGGATTCTAAGAATGTCATCAAAGACTACTTGGAGTTTCATATGAAAACTTGAATCCGACCTTCATTATCCTTCAAAATCCGAAGTAGACTAGAACTACTCAAAAAGTTGGTTGAAGAAGAAGTCTCCAACAGAAATATTGGTGGGATTGGAGGAAAGCATTAACTCTGAATAAAAACATCAGAAATAGGTTGCATAAAATTTCTATACATCATGCTTGATTTCATGCTCATATTTATTTTATTTCATATGTAATTAAACCATGCTTGTTGAATGCAGTTCACATTTCACGACTTTCAAGCAAATAATTGTCATCTCTTCCAAAATACTTAGCTCGCTAACTTATCTTCTCATTTTATTGAGTGTAGGTACCACCAAATAGGTACCTGTCAGATTTATCTTCCTTGAGTGAGTATAAAGATATACTAGGAGAGGTTGAAAGTGAGACGTATTGTACTAGATCTAACAGTTCTAGATCAACTAGAGATGAAAAGGTAAGGAGAAGATTTTGTAGACGCATGAACTTTTTCTTTTCTAAAGGAGGGTCATGTGACTATGATGATGAGAGCATAGGTGACATTGAGTTTCCCTTGAGGTATATACATCTATTGTAATGATGGGTACCTAAGGAGCTACCTCAATTGGACACAGATTTCTTCATCAATGGGAGGATGTATCACATTGCTCCATTGTCCTTACATAGATTGGGGTTATTTTCCATGGATGGCATAAAGGTCAAATATGGCATTGTAACTGAGTTGATGGAGTATGTCGGACCATGCTACAAATGCAATCACTGGTTGATGTTGGTCTGAAATACGCGAAGTATGCAAAGATACGGAGTTGCTGCAAATTATATACAACTAGTAGACAACAATCAAAACAAAGGGGTGACTATGTGGTGAGTGTGTTTATCAGGAATGACGGGAGAATGGACGCTCTGGCTCATGGCGTCTCCGCAGCTAGGGTTAAACCCTAGCCACCTTCCTTTCTGCAGCTCGGCCTCTTGGCTGCAGCTGCTCTTTCTTCAATGACCGCAGGCCTCTCTTCAATGGCGGCTCCCTCTCACAGTGGACCAGGACGCAATGGCTCCGCCCAACACGGTTTTGCAGCTACTCAGTCATGCGCGGCTCCTCTCGCCCCTGACCCTTCGGGTAGCATCCCAACAACCTACAATGATGTTGTTAAATCACAAACCTCGGTTCACTTCTTCCCATCTGCCTCGTGCTCGGTTAAGGAAGCTCCAGCGATCTCTCTTCTCATGGGCCAGGAAGCTGAAGACGAGGAAGATTACTTCCGGGAAAATGCTTTAATCTGTCATTTCAATGGACTTTGGCCGCATCTTGTGAATCTCAATGGTTGGATCACAGCCCACTGGAAGCCTCTCATCAAGGAAGATTTGTTCATCCACCCCTGCTCGAATGGTTTCTTCATTGCAGAGTTTGATCTTGCAGCAGATCAGGATTTGATTCTAGCCTCTTGCCCCTGGTTTTGGGGAAACTCAGGTTTGTGCATGATGGTTTGGACTCCTTGCTTCAATCCTCTGACTGTTGTTCTTTCTTTTGCTCCAGTTTGGGTCAGACTTCCGAATCTTCCCTTGTATTTTTGGGGTGAAACTTCTCTTCGAGATATTGGATCAGCATTAGGAAAGTATCATTTTGCAAGCAAAGAAACTAGAATTCATAGCACCACCTCATACACCAGGATATGCGTGGAAATGGATTTTAGCAAAGGGTTTCCAGCAGAAATTATTTTGGGTTGCAAAAACTACTCCTGGCCCAAAAGCTAGACTATGAAATAATCTCACTGCGTTGCAGGGCTTGTTTTGAAACAGGGCACATAGCAGCTCAATGCACTAAGGGAAACAGGAAAGTGGGAAATCAACAACGCAAATAAACCTAGTGGGAAGGCTCCAATGAAGATCATCAACTAATTATTACAAACATCCAAAAATCTTCTCTAGAACCAGACCCTCTGAGCCTTATCTCCAAAGGCACGTCTACTCAGGAGACACCTCCRAATCACTCCAAGAACGTCCCTCAATCGAAGAGTAAAGATTCAACCTCTCTTGATCCAGGAATAGAAAGAATTAAGGCTTCAGACATTCCTGATACAAGAATAGAAAGCAAGGCTCTCTTCAGCCACCCACCTCCTTCAAGTTGGGCAGACGAGGCCGATAAAGATGATAAAGATGAAGCATCATTGACATCCCCAAAGAAAACAAGTCCCCCAGATCAGGAAAATATGGGGATAATTGAATCAACAACAACATCACTACCTGCCAAAGAAGCTTGGACAATAGTTGAGAAGAGGAAAAAGACACCACCAGAAATACAACCAATGATGACCAGAAGTCGATCTGGAAAGAAAAAATAATCATGAGTTACTTTTGTCAACTTTTAGGCGTCAATTTGTTCGAATTTATTCATGTAAGGAATCATGGAATGTAGTTTATTTGGATAACTGGAAACATAGGAAAGTGAACTTGGAATCTGGTAAGATAAATCGGAAACTATACTTGGGATATTTTTTTCTATGTGCTTTTTTCAGGCAAGGTTGTTGATCTTTTATCAATACAATCATAACCGTTTCTGTTAAAAAAAACAAAAAACAAAAAAAACAAAGGGGTGACTATGTATATTGATGGAAGGCCAAAAGATTCCGGAAACATTGCGGGCTTTATAAATAGTACACGACTAGGGACAACAACTAAGCAACTGAATTGCATATTTGAGGGGCATGAAGGAAATTGTATATTTGTATGTGCAACAAAATCAATAGTTGTAGGTGAAAAGTTGTTGATCGATTACAATTTATATCGAATATATGGAGGGGATGCTACTATGGGGGTAAATATATTATATACCATTTAACTCAACCTTGAATCAATCACTCGTATTATTTATTGTTTTGCATTAATTATGTTATATACCATTTAACTGAACCATTTGCATTAATTGTCTTGCTTCTTGTATTGTGGCAGAGTGATCATGCCCAGAAGCCTGCACAACCTGGAGGCAGCTCCTGTCAGGTAAACTTCAATGTAATAACAATTTTTTTTGTTATATAATAGTTGTTAATATTCGACCTTTTCCATGATTATGAGGTCAATATTTCAAGATGATATCGTGTAATAGTAATTCACTAAAGTTTGTTTTCATTGATGACATGTATTAAACATGTTTAATTCTATAGTTTTAAATTTGAATACGTCTTGCTTCTTGTGTTGTGGTAGGGTGATCGTGGACGGAAGCCACAGCCTAGTGGAGGCATCTCCGATCAGGTAAACATCTATGTAATAGTTACAATTTTTTTATATTATATAATAGTTGTTAACATTTGATATTTTCTTACTTATGAGCTTGATATTTCCATATGATAACATGCTTATTATATTGTGGAAGGGGGTTGGTCCTCGACATACAACAGAGCATGTAGCTTATGCGTATGAGGTAAATGTAAATATGATTACAATATCTCTTTTTTTTTAATGTTACAATTATTTTCAGAAATTTTATTGATTTATTTATTGTGTCAGGGTGACCGTGGAAAGTCACCTACAGCTACATCCATCCAGGATGACTGTGGAAAGTCACATGCAGCTACATCCGTCCAAGGTGACCGTGGAAATTCACCCATTGTGTCACATCAGGTAAATTTTAATAGTAACTAAATATGATTACAATAACTAAATTTCTTTAATGTTAAAATTAATGAAATTAATTTTATTGATTAATCTATTATGGCAAGGTGGCCATGGGAAGTCACCTAGGGTAGATCAGTCTAGGGTGACCATGGGAAGCCACCAGCAATGCCACATCAGGTGTCGCATTAGGTAAGTGTTAGTGTAATAGTAACTAAATTTGATTACAATAACTTAATTTCTTTTATGTTAAAATTAATTTCATTAATTGTATTGATTAATGTATTGTGGCAGGGTGACCGTGGGAAGTCACCCGCAATGCCGCATCAGGTGTTGCATCAGGTAAGTGTTAGTATATATTACTAATTAAATTTGATTACAATAACTAAATTTCTTTAATGTTAAAATTAATTTCCTTAATTTTATTGTTTGATGTTTGTAGTCCACACTCGATGTGGATGATGAGGTGTTTGAGAAAGAAATATTTCATTCGACAAACCCAATGGAAACTGTCTGGAAGGCCTTGAAAAGGGAAAACATAGAATTACTTGGTTTGATTAGTAGAAGACCCGTAACGGAGGAGATCAATGCAAGAATTAATGACCTGAAAGCTCAAATACATTCTTATGGGGTAAGTGGAATCTTTACATAATTTTATCAGCTATGACATATATTCATTTATGATTTTTAGTTTTATATTTTTTATATGATCTGATAAAGTCGAGTATTCCTTTTGTAGGATTTTTTAAAACTCGAGAGTGGAAAAATTATAGAGACCGTTATTGGTAGCAGTGATGCTCCAGTGCGACCACAACATCGACATAGCATACCAGTGAGGCTTTTTTACTCTCTTGAGGTTGGCCTCGAATCAAATGATGAGCATTTGATTTTGAGCAGCATCACATGCCCGAGTAGGGTCGTACAAACTTTGGGACTCCACACAATGTTGGAGATAAACCTAGTGTTGATTGCGAGGAAGCTTATCCTAGAGCATCATGGGTGAAAATAATGAGAACACTAGATCTCACCTTTCTAGTGGATGACGGTTGTGTTCCAATAAAGATACAAAATATTGCAGGTATTTATTAATTAATTGATTGATTTTTATAATGTAATTGAAACGCACATGTGTCGAAATTATTTTAAATTAATGATCATGACATTTTTGTAGGAAATAATGTATTCTATAGGAACTTGAATGACAAGGAATTGGAGCTTTTTGGCCCCACCATTTTCACAAGGTAGAATGGCCAAGATAGAAATTTGAAAGATAAATTTATAAGCCATATGGTAAACTTGTTTGGAAATACATTCAACAAAAAAGTGGTCACCCAGTTAGTTGGCGAGAGTTTGAAATATACTTAGGCACAGTATAGGAAAATATTGGAAGAAAACCTCAAGTATGAGCGCCCTCCCATGGTTTCGAAAAATGAGTGGAAGGCACTGATAGAGGATGCAAAGGAGAATTTTCTTAATATACAAGGAAAAGAACCTTGGCCTGGTAAAGCAAGGTACGACACATATCATATTTTTAGTGAAATATGCTCAATTTTGTTTTTTGTTTTTTTAAATAAAAATTGCGGCATCTAACATATTTCAAAATTTTCATAGGCTTCTCGACACCTCCAAAGCAACAAAGGCTAGAGTGGAAAATCTCAGGAAACATAAACTAGGCCAAGGTGGCTACAGAAAATGAAGAGCACGAATCGTAAGAATTAAATGATTAATTGTGGCGAATATTTATTTAACAGTAGGAAACAAATAATTGTTTTATTACATGCAATTTTAATATGTTATGCATTACAGGGAAATACGTTCAAATTCGTTGCCATCGGGGAAGACCTAAAGCTTAGTTTCAAGTTTGGTTTTCAAAGTGTGGTTGAATATTGAAAAAGCTTGGGGCATACGCCAATCTCCCTAATGATGCAAATGCGGGTAAATAAAATCAATAAGGTCATCATTGCAGTATAAATGTAAAATCTATTCATGATTAATTATATCACCAATAACTAAATGTTTATGTTTGTTTTAAGCAGGAGAGAAACCGAAGTAGTGAGGATAGCGATACTCAACATCTACTAGTTGTTAGTGGGGAGCAACAACCGAAGTAGTGAGGGTAGCGATACTCAACAGCTACCAGTTGATAGTGGGGAGCACTTGTCGCATGATATTGGGGAGCAGACTAGCCATTCAAGTATGTATGTTTTAGAAATAGAAGTGTATATTATGATTATAGATATTTATTTGTTGATGTGTACTTATAAAGTTTCTTATTTCAATGGAAGAGCATGTAGCTCATGAGGGTGAACTTCAAGAGGAACAAACAATGCAAGCAATGAACACACCAGTTGTCACGGCTAGACAAACAGGTAAAGAGCACTATTGTAATGTTATTCGAAATAGTGAAATAGTTATTTCAATAACATTTTAGCATATCAATATGATCATTTTCGTTGTTGTAGTTGATCTCCATTTGCAGTTGCCTCCACGCCTTGCTCATCGACGTTCCATAAGTATGGTATGTGAGGGCATGGAAACACAATCAACAAAAGGATAGGGCACAAGAAATACATTGCTAGATGAGGATGATGATATCCCACTCGTGGTTTTTATGAGAAAAAAACCAAAAACAAAAAAAAAATGATTGTATAAATTTATGACTTGTATTTTGATGACTACCATTATTAATATGAATGAATGTTTATATGACTTGCCTCCTTATGCATGAATTTTTATATGTTTATATGTTTTGATGACTACCCTACTTATGCATGAATGTTTATATGGTTTCTATGTAAAAGAAATCATTTATTGGGTATAGGGAATTGAGAGCGATGTGAGGGGGGCGACGGGTCATATGAGCTTCCACCTTCACATGCTTGGCCATGTTCAGTGGGGAATAACCTATTCTAGAAACAAAGAGAAGCTCATTAAGGTATTCCACTTTAGTATTTATAGAGTCTTTTACATGTTTAAATGCTTGTTTATTTGCTTATATATTATTTACTCATAGAAAAATTTTGTCTTTGATGATTTATGCAGGTCTTGGCGATGGAAATGCAACTCGTGGAAAACTCTTATCAAGCTTTATGGGTTGATGGACTTGGTGAAAGGACATTGATAAGGTAAGGGTTTTGACGTGTTTTTTATAGTCTAGTTATCTCGTTGGTTTTATTCTAATAGTAATTGATAATTGGGTGCCTATTTTACAGTTGCATGTGCAAAAGAGGGACAGAGGACACGCTGGATGGTTTGTGGCAATATCATGTAGAGAATGATCGATTTCCCTAAATAAAGGTCTCTATTTTCAATCATTTCTATCGCAAGATATGTTTGTTCTATGTTTTGTAGTGCCCGTCCATTGCATTTCCTGCTGCATGTCATGATTTGAAGCTATGATCATCTTCAAATGGTTCAAAAGTAGAATTTAGACCAAATTTCATTACTTGAAATTTCCTTCGGAAAGTCCCTATAATCAATTATAGACTCTTCTAGAGTATTCCTTCTATTGTAGTTAATGATCTCCTTTATAAACACTTTGCATGTGATCCATTATCTCCTTAAAAGGATTCCATTATTAAACCAATTCCTCACATATAATACAATCAATCACATAGAAATGTAAATAAAGGAGATGAAGTAGTAGTCGATAGTCGATAAAGGAGTCTGTAGGAGATTAGGCTCTTATCGACTACGATTTCATCTCCTTTATCAGTTGTGAGTAGCTTGTAGTGGACAAGAATGGGGTGAAGAGGGAATTCTTGCTAGAGTTATGGCCTAAAGTGGCATACCATTTTATCAGATATATTACTTGTGATGGAAGACTAAGTTTGGTCTATGCATATAAATTCATATTTTTACACCATCTAAGACATTTATTTCACCAAAATCCTAAACAAAATTTAAGTTTCCCATTTTTTCTCTTACGGTATCAGGGAGAGATGAGCACAAAGGTAAAGAGAGGTAAGAATGAGGCACTAGAACATCATGGCCTCATAAAGCTAGTAGTTTTGGATTCCTTAGAAGTATAGATTTTTAGGGTATCATGGGAATACTTTGTGGATATGGAGATATAGGCCTTTATGGAATCTCAATAGTCTACTCAAGAGCCAAGCCCTAAGAGGGATATCGAGAGGAATAAGAAAGAAGGCAAGCTAGGTACCTCCATGAAAAATCAATCTCAAAATGAATTCAAGATATAATCCATAGACAAGGAAGTGGATGCCACCCTAATTAAATTAAGGAAATCATTGAGCAACCCATTTAATATTGGGGATAAAACCATAATTCAAAGGGAAAGTGGGAAGTTCTATAGGAGAGATAAGACTAGATCCCAAGAAACTCCTAAACTAATCACCCCAATCTCCTCTTCCATAATAAATGTGGAGGAATCCCATTCCCACACGAATCCCATTAGGGTAACCTAAGGAGGAAAAGACAATGGAACCTATAGAATCCACCTTGCAACTCACTCTAAGAGAATTAGAATTAGCCATGGATGAGGCCATCAAATGTAAAAAAATAGAAAAAAATTATATGGAAAAGGGAAATAAGGTATAAGGCATCACAAAGGGAGTGGAGCAACAATTCCACCAACTAAAAGAAAAGTTTCAAGTCATGAGAATGTGAGTTAACAGTCATAAGCAACTAGAAATGAAAAACAAGAATTTGAAGGAATAATTGGCAAGAACTAAGAAGGATTTGACAGCTCAAATTTACCAGGCAATGATAATGAAGGTATCCATAACCAAAATGGCCTGGCTTGAAAAATATGTGATGAGATATACAAAAATAATCAAAGTTCACAAACTTTTTCTCATAGAGCAGTGGTATAAATTTCAAATGAAGAGTCTAGTGCAATAGGTTGCATTTAAGATAGAGACCCCAAAATAATTCTCAGGTGTATGTCAAGATAATGATGAAGAAATGAGGGATAGGTTGTGTGAATTTTATCTACACAAACTTTCCCTCCCACATCCCTACAAATAGAACCCAAACCCATATGTAGGGGATTTCCAACTCGGGGCACTATCGTATTGGATTCAACATGAGGATTTGAGAGAAGATGAATTGAATAAATATAGGAAAGAAGAGATAGATATCCCTCTCTGGGTCAAGGTTGAAGCCCCCAAACTAGAAGAGATCTTAACCATCAATGAGGCTCTCATCTCAAATGTGTAAGTGGCACCCATATTAGAATAAAAATAGATGAAATACATTGCTCATTTTGAGGAAACCTTAAGGCTTTCTAGGGGAGGAGGTAGCTTAGTATTTCCAACAATATCTATTAATTCATAAAACATATAATTTAACCTCGAATGTCTTCAAGGCATGACAAAGAATCCTAGTTATAGAATAGAATGATAAAATATATCCAAGATTGCATAAATTAATGTTCATAAGTCTTTGGACATTCTTAGAACCATATACAAGCATCCACAAGTAATAATAAATATCTTGAACTGCATTAAATTATTCAATAGGATCATAAAAATCTATAATCAAAGAAAAAAATCTGTACCACAACTTAATTCCTAATTGTTGTGAGTACAAGAGAGTTAAACTAATAAGCTGCAATAATGAGCTAGAAGGAGAATAGTGTAGAATAGAGAGATATATATGAACAAAGAAAAGACATATTCTACAAATGAAGAGGTGAATCCTTCTAGTAAAGGAATGGATCTTCAATTAATAAAATGGCCCCTTAGGCTCTAGTGAAGCTTTATCCCTATAGGTGCTAAAAATTCCAACCTTTTCCAATGTACCCTTCATTGTCTTTTTATTCTTTCTCAAATGATAAGTTTGTGCCTCTTTTTGTGTAACAAAATACCAAGAATAGAAAGGTTAGTTGTGGAGGCTCAACCCCTTGCATGTTTGGTGTCCCATTTCATGTAAAATAGGATAATTTATTGTTATATAACCTCGATCAATTATTTCATTTCTCACTCCACCAATTGTCATATTTCTCCCAAAGTTGAGCAACTTTTGATTCCCTTTATATTATGCACACAAACTTTACAAATTGATACTTAAACCCTTTGAAAAAAAATCCCACTTGTCATTATTTCTCAATTTGCCAAAACTTGGGAAGGGGATTGCACCATGGCATAATAACTATGTTGAAAATGGCATGGTCTTTAATATCCTTCATCCATCTTTGAACCTTCCCAAAGGTTGATGGCTTAGTAATAACCTAAGCTAGAAAAGTCCCAACGGCATCATGGAAATAAGCATTTGAAATTCTTCTATTATGTATCATTCTTGAGAAATAGATATCCACCAATAAATGGTTTACCCACACAAACCTTCAAGGTAAATTCTAAGTCATCTACATGAAAAAATGGCTTTAAATCTCAAACATTTTGTTGAAAACCACCAAAATTAGAATAAGAAATTGCATGAGTGGCATTCACTACAACATGGTATTCAAATAAGGGAACTCCACTCACTTAGAAATCTCCAATATGCCTTGCTTAGGGCCTCACTTTGCAAGGATTCCTTCAAAAGATTAAAATCAAAGTGAATTGGGTTGAGGTTGGTGGTCGGCATGCAAAATTTTTAATTTTTTTAACCTACGGTCCTCGTCGCTATAGCGAGAAAAAAAAAAAGAGTGGAAAATATAGCATTCTTGTCGCAACAAAAACTTATCATTTGTGTTTTTCCATGGATGTTTTTTGCTATATAGAAGGATGTTTGTCGTTATATAGATAGATGTTTGTTTTTATATAGACGAATGTTTGTAAAAAAATAAAAATAAAAATTACTGCAATGAATGCTTATCATTTGTGTTTTGCCACGGATGTTTGTCGCTATATAGACGGATGTTTGTAAAAAAATTAAAATTAAAAATTATTCAAGAACACAAACGAATGGCACATGGCAGCCATTTTTCGTGGATGTTCCCATGATGAGTTCTTCTTTGTGGATATAGGGACGAAAAAATATCCACGAAAAACAAAACCCGATTCTGTGGCAAGTGCAACAAAAAAGTGTCGCAATAGCAACGAAAAAGCGTGGAAAATTTGATCATATTTAGTAGTGACGCAAAAAATCAACCAAAACCTGTATTATCTTCACAAATGGTAAAAACCATAACTCATAAGTGCTTGAGAATGTAAAAACCTAAATCTATCTATGATTCCACAAAGCATAAATGTAATAATGGCAATAGTCAAATAACAATGGATTCAGGGAAGGGGTGTAAATAAAGGTTTCTTTTAACCAATAAAGATTACAATGAGAATTTCTACCTTGATGTAAAAGTGGCATTCCATTACACAATACTTTCCTTTCAATCCTTCTTTGGCCTCTCAAGAGTCATTCGATGTTCTTCAAAGGTGTGAATGCAAGGTGATCACTCATAATTTTTCCAGTGCAAATATATCTCAATCAAAGGATACAAAATCCATGTGGAGGAGGCTCTTAAATAGAATTATTATCCCTAGTAGGGTTTTTGTCTTGTAAATGTGGTCTATTATTTGATGAAATATAGAACATTTTCACTTTAGGTACTCCATTGTTGATCAATTTTGACTAATTCCACTAAGAAGCGATTTTTATAAAATTTTACCTTGTCAACAAGGGTAGCATTGATAGCACATCATTAGAGGTGCTATTAGCTCTTAAATTAAAGGAATATGAGCATTGTTCCCCAACAAACAAACAAAAAGGGTTTTCCAAAGTTGTAGCAAGGGTAAGATTCTCTTTCATAATCCACATGGTGATACCTTTAGGAATAGGCATTATATGTTTCAAGATGACAGAATAAATGTGTTAACAATATTCTGAGTAGTTACACATCCAATCTTAGGCATTCTCCTTATGTGCATATCAAACCCTTAAGAAATCCATCTTACAAAAGTTATAATTCTAGAAAGGAAGGGTCCAAGCCCTTATTTATCTCCATGTGACCTATGTAATCAAGTAGAAATAAGAGACTGTTTGCCTCAACCTCCAAATCCTCCCTAAACCAGTCAATTCCCCCCCAACTCAACCATTATCTCGATTGGTTCACAATTTCCTGACATGGGTCTCTAGTTCATAATATTCATATTGCAAGTTGGGAGAAAGCTCAAACATGAACACAATGAAGGCTTGGATAACCATTCAAACAATACTAAACCGTGCGAGAAGAAATTATTCAAGGAGAAGAGGAAGGAGAAAATTGAAAATTCTAACCTTATAAAACATGAGTTGCATCACCAAAAACTAATTAAATGTGATTGATCTAGGACTACTCCATTCCATGGATACAAGTTAAACATTTTCTCTTTTTATGGGGATAAAATTATGTGTATCTTAAATGATTTTTAGATGTTTTTAATAATTCTATAATGATATCTAAAATGAATTATTTTTGTTGAATAGTTTCCACTTATCACAATTCATCTAGCACACCTTCCCCCATTTGGCAGAGAGAACAACCAACAACATTCAAACTAGATTCATTATGTAGGAAGCCATGATTGTGGGGTATCTATTTGGCCAAAGAGTCTCAAGAGTTACACTTGGTTGTAACCACCATCGCATGTGCTAAC
The DNA here is from genome assembly GCA_009831015.1 of Picea engelmannii. Lineage (NCBI taxonomy): Eukaryota > Viridiplantae > Streptophyta > Pinopsida > Pinales > Pinaceae > Picea > Picea engelmannii. Next base: position 381,175 of record ML777151.1, read on the forward strand.
ACACCCACAAGCATGAGCGCAAGAACAAACATGTTTTTGGTGATACTTGAACCCTAGTGGGGTCAACGCCCTGCTTTCACCAACTCGATAAGCCCTTATTGATTGTTTTATTATGTTTTATTAAGATATACTACATAATCCCCTATTAGCCATTTTAAAATTTACATTAGTTACATTGTATGGATTTCAAGGTTTTGCTTGTGTTGCTAAAAAACTAAATATATTTTTTGTAAATGTGAGTGTGTGGTTATATTGTAAGTCATTTTGATTGAATTTAGTTATATTTTAGAGTAAATATAATAATAATGAACTTGTCCACATTATCTTGACTTGTACAAAGCAATTGCAAAATGGAAGAAGTTGAGTAAGTTGGAGATGTTTTGGTTTAATCACAACGCAACATGGCATATCAAAGGCATTTTATATTTACCTTGAAGTAAACATGTGACCCAATATACAATGCATCAGGTTAGAGTTCATTGTAACTTTGGTAGTGCAAAGGAAGATATAATGTTGAAGCTAAGATATACATGAGAAAATCATGATTGAAATCGGTATGATGTAACAAGCATGACGATGTGAGGTAAGTTTTCAACATGTCAAAAGCTTCATTGGCTTGCTCGTGCCAAACAAACTTTTCACCCTTTCATAATAAGCATGAGAACCCATAAACTCAAGTAGCATAATCCATAGTAAATGATTGTAATAAATAACTTTCTCCTATGTGCTTTAAAGCTATAAAGGGTATGCACGGGAGATGAAAACACTATACTCTCAACCTTAAGAGTGTCAACAATGATATCTAGCTTGGAAATAATGTTGCGAGATATACACGTAAGAAAATTGAGTCAAATCTTGTATTTGTGACAACGTTCAAACATGCTAAGTGTTTAACCCGTTGGTTGGATAAGCAAAGAGATCATTCAAATAAGGCAAGAGTTTAGCAGTCGTATCATGAATAAAATAAGACATAGCATGTTAAAAGATTGCTTCAATATTTCAAAGGTCGAATGGCATAACTTGATGGGCAAAAATCCCCTAAGCAGTGGTGAAAGGAGACTAATGTTGGTCATGTTTCAAAATTCTAATATGATTACACCCTGAAAAAAGTCCATACATGAGATGACTTCATGACCAACACAATCATCAATACTCTAATTGATAAATGGTGTAGAAAAATTATGCTTAGGAGGGCCTTGCTTAGATCACAAAAAAAACTGTATATACCCATTTGGTTCGCTATTTCTTAGTGAACAAGACATGATTTGGAAGGCATGAGGTATATTTTATTAGATAAATGAATTTTTTTTATGCATTTTTTGAAGCTTAACCTTGAATGTTGGTGCCATGGTGGGGCGGATAGGACATTGCTTATGTTTGATTGATTTTTCATTAGACCATGTGTCAATGTTATGTTCCACAATGTTAGGGTTTACGTCATCCATTTATTCACAAGACCAAGAAAAATGTCCCATAATTCTTGGAATAAGATTTGTAAGCCTCTCTCTCCTCGTTAGTACATTGTACACTAATAAGTATTTTTTTGTGAATTCTCAGTTTGACAAAAATATCAATGGCTACAGTTTTGGAAAGTTTGTGAAATTGCCTTATTTAAATGCATCAAGCATAGGAAATGGGTGTTTAAATCCATCAACATTACCATGAGGGACAAAGTCTTTAGATTTAATTATGGCATGTATCTTTAAAAGGGGAACATCCTTGGAAATAAAATAGTATCTATGATGGAGATCGCCTCAAAGAATATCTTAATCATGCATGTCCTCGACGATTTCTTCATCATGAGTGAAGGTTCAATCAAGAATGATAAGTAGATCCATTATTGAACTAAAATAAATAACCTTTGAAGGTATAGACTAATGAAAATTCTCCATGCCAGAAAAGGCTTTGAAGAAGCTCAATGGTTTTTTATAAGTGGAGAATAGATCATATAAATGGTGGATGCAACTGAGTGAGTTTCTTGTTGGTGAAAACCATGAAATCTCTTGAGCAATAATGAGTCCTTAAAGAGACCAGAGGCTATGCTAGTAAGAGTAGGAATGGATTGAGTGCCCCCAACAAATGATAAGACATTATCGAATGCAATGTCAAGTTAAGTTCACAATATATAGTGACCACTTCCCATTCACAAGGGAACATGACACGAAAAAATTGATAAAGCAATCACGTTCATGACATACATATAGTTATGTTCCAACAACATTTTATAATCCAATTTGCATTTGTAACTTCGATGAAAATTAAAATAGTGTCATTAGTTGACCCTATAGGAATATTTTGAAGAACGCCTTGTGGTTTGAAAGTCTGACCATTAAAGACTCGCAAGGTGATGGGAGAATAAATGAGGTTAGAGGAGCCTAACATTTCCATACTAATATGAACATGATGAATTTCCCTCGCCAATGATGCAATGGTGAGTGATCAAACTCTTAATGGTGATCAAATTCTTAACAAGGAAAAAAAATTTAAACACAACACCACAAGGAAGAGATAGTTCAACATGATCTAGATCAAGTGATGAGAAGACAATTGGTGGGATCAATACCTCCTATAGTGTTCAACAAATCCTTTCTCTGTGAGGGATATATTTGGAGGATCTTTGATGTCTACATAGCCAAAGGAGATTAGGAAAAATCTTCAATGATGTTATAGTTATGGGTAGCACTAGCATGAGGATTATACAATATCCTCCTCAAAAGGATTTTAGGCACATGCAAGGTAGGGTTAACTAGGGATTGGTTTATCTACAAAGAGATACTAGAAGAAGGTTGAGCATTGTCCTTTTAAATTATATATTTTAGAGGTGGCTCATAGTTATGTTTACATGTGGATGAATTCACCTCACTATATGGCGTGTACATGTGTTGATTGGAGGGGTCACCTCCATGAGAAGATATTGAAGTGGAAGGGCTCACACTCTCCTTGGTGATGAAATTATGTTGAGGAAATGGATATTCTAATAAAATAGATGAGTCATGAGGATCTTGATTTAGTTAGATTTAAATATTATGCAAAGCTAGAAGCTCATGACAATCATGAGTATAATGATTAGTCTTCCCGCATATGGTGAAAGGATGGTTAGTCTTAATTTGATAGTTATGTCTTTTCTGAGGTTGTTTCTCTTTGTTCCCATGATTGTGATTGGCATGAATGTTCCCCATGACATTATTCACATTAGTTTATCCATTTTCCCCTTACATTGGTTCTTTGAATTATTGTTTTGGTTCTAATTATTCTTCTTCCCTTGGCTATATTATTTATTATTAGTGTAATTAGGTTGTTGGGCCAAATTATGACCATCTACTAGTGGATAAGGTTTAACTGAAGTAATATTAGAAGGGGACAAAGAATTGAAATATTTCCCATGGTAGGGGTTTGATGCCTATGGAGAATGTTGGTCATAGGGAACATGTTGAACATAACACAAACATGCCCCATATGGGCAAGGAGGCTTTCTAAATTGACTAGGACTACCAAACAAATCCATGTGAGAAAACTAGTTGGTAGCATAGGTTGTGGAAGTGTAATTGGTGGAACCCGTAATGGTGCTAGCTACATGAGATTGACCTATAACAGGTGGAGGAATGGACCCACTTATTAAAGGGGAATTTGGGAAGACAATAGGCAAGTAATTGCATTAAGAGTACACTAAGTCTAACTCTTGAGTTGTCAAAATGTCGTCTTCCTTAGGGAGAGGTCATTGAACAACAACATCTTTATAGATTGCAGGAAGAAGAGACTTTATAAACTAATTAAATAAGAGACTAGGATTTGAAAGAAGCTTAATTAGACTACATCAACGTCTTGATTAGATGTGATTTATTATGTGCATAGAGGTGCATTAGTTAAACTTGTTGGCCAACATTTCTATGCAAATTTCATATCGAACCAATCGTTGGAAATGTTTTAGGAATTTAGTATTTATGGATATAAAGGTATAATAAGAGACAAATTTGAGATCTATATGCCACAAGGTTTCCACCTCAGATAATGTGCATTGGAAAAGTCTAAATCTAACATTATAATCAATGACATTATATACCATAAGAGAAAGGTTATAATGTAATTAGCAGTGTCTTCCCCAAATTTATCCTCATCTTTGGAAATATTTGAAGAAACTTGGTAGGTATAGCCCACCAAGTAGCATAATGACTAATGGGGTAATTCTTTAACTTTGTTAAGTCTAACAAATTCAAAGTAGCCACAAATGGTAGTATACAGTTTTGATTTCCCCATTACCTAGGTGGTGGAAGAGGATTATTATGATTTCCTCCTAAATAATTCTCTCTGTAAGGGATATCTCTTAAAGGGTTTCCACTTGAAGGATTCCCTCTAGAAGGGTTCCCTCCTGAGGGATTCCTCCTCRAGGGTTTCTTGAAATGGTGGATGTGGTTTTAGGGGTAGAAGGTAATTCTTCAAACAATGGTTAGTATGTCAAAATTCAATGAGAACATGTAGGATCTTATGAATCCACTATGTTGATTAATGTTTTAATTTTAAAAAATTTAAMTTGTTCATTAATTTAATACAATGGCCCTTCCAATTTTCTAAAACATTAACCTTAAACTAGTGAAGAGCAAAAGAAACACACCCCTAGGACACACTATCAAATCCCAAGTAAACCAATAGAAAAAATGACCTTCCAAATGTGCATCTCCCACTCAATGATGAAATTTGATGGAGGAAGGTTATATAAGTGAAGGTAAGAAGATAATTACAGCATCCCCAAAGTATGCCACTAAAGGTGATGAAATCCAATGGAGGTCAATTAGGGGTTACTATTGTTTTCCTAATGACATGTTCTTAGAAGCCTACAAACAAGTACCTTGGGTAGGGAAAATATAAGAGAATGGTCACTAACTTGCATGTTCACACTATATGGTTGAGCAAGACAAAGTTACTTATACCTTGGTAAGTCGCTTGGCATTGACTAGCCCAAAAAGTTAGATGTCAATAAGCCATTGATGCTATGTAAGCATTTCTCAAGTCAACCACATGACAATGGGTGGGAAATGTGGAAATCCCCACTTCATATGGTTTTCCCTCCTATTGTACACCCCCTTGTCAAGCAAGATATGGACCTCTTCCCTATTGCATATAATGTTACAAAGGACCTTTCCCAATTATCCAACTCTATTTTGCAAAGTTTGATAGCCTTGGGGAGTTAAAACCACCCTCCAAATATAAAACTAAGTCCCTTCTAAACATTGGTGCAGTAGAAATAACTTCACATATTTTAGCACATTATGCAATTGATTTTAGAGTGGATTTTAACGATGTTTTATGGCCTTGTGTTCTTTACACTCTCTTGCAAAATTGATGTCAAGAAAAGCTCATAAACCAATATTGAAGAGCCTTTTTTTGGTGTAGGTGTGCTTGTGTGTTAATGGATCTATAGGAAATAAAATTATTGGGAAATGAAAGGTACTAGAAAACAAAGTTTTTCTTTTTCTTTTTTTTGATTCACTATTTTTGAAATAAACATAACAACGAGCAATAGTAAGTAGCTCCAATCAACAACAAACAATTAGATCCAGGGTCGAAAATATTACTCAAAGTTAAAAAGTGAAAAGAGAAGTACTTGAAAACTTAAGAAGACTTGTTTCATAATGGATCTTTCTACTATGATAACTCATTGAAACGTGCATTAACATATAGCTACACGCAATCAAACAAAGAGTGAAAAACTACTCATATTGTTTTGGGAATTATTAAAAAAAATTCTCCAATGATCAAAACCATTGCAAATTGACTAACAAAGGAGAGAGCCATGCTGGAAACGATATTATCAGTACAATATCACTCTTAACCTCAAACGTGAGTGTTATCGAGGGAAGTCAAGGGAAAAAATTAGAAAGAAAAAATGCAACTAGGGAATTGGTTATTGTGAACCTTCAGATAGAGACATGCCATAGATAGAAAGAAAATAAGCCCTCAAAAATAAAAACCAATCAACTAAAGATGACTTAAAAGGTCATCAAAATTTTGCTCCCTTGTATGGTCATTTTTATGTATATAAGAAAATATAGCATGTGATAACCAAAAGATACCACACCGGTGGATTTGTACACTAGTGCATAGACAATGGGAGGGTAGTCTAGCCTCTCAAACAAACAAGCATTAAATACACATGATTGCATATAGAATTAGAGTTTTAAGAGGTTAACAAAGGAGAAGAGTGTAGATCACTCCAAATTCTTTGATTAACTGACACTTTTGAGTTGGAGGAGAAAGATTTTTTAGCTGCAATGGTTCTCTAAGAGTTTCATGCACACTAACAACCAATAAAAACAATATTATTTTCACAAATGGTAGAAACCCTAACAACTAAGTTCCTAAGAAGGTAGAAACCCAAATCCATCTACGATTCTACAAAGCATAAGCATAATAATGACAATAATCAAATAACAATGGATTTGGGAAAGAGTTGGGAAAGCATAAAGAGATTTCAATTAACCAATAAAGATTACAATGAAAAATGTTACTTTTACGTAGAAGTGGCCTTTTGTTCCTCAATCCCTTGGATTCATTCCTTCTTTGGGCTCTCAAGAGTCACTTGATCTTCTTCAATGGTCTGAATGTAAGGTGGACACTCATAATTTATGTAGCATAATCTTAACTCAATAAAAATATCCAAAACCCGTTTGGAGGAGGCTCTTAATAAATTATTGTGCCTCCTAGGGTTTTTGTCTCATAAATGTGGTCCATAATCCCATAATATTTTCACTTTAGATGCTCCATTATTAATCAATTTTGACTAAATCTAATTAGGAGTGCCCTCTAAACAATTTTGACATTGTCAACAAAGGTAGCGCTAATATTAGGTCATTATAGGCACATTTATCTCTTATATTAAAGGAATATGAACATTGTTGCCTAGGTGCAAATAAAATTAATGGTTTTCCCAAATTTTAGCAAGGTTAATATAATCTTTCATAGTCTAGTACATGGTGACATCTTCAAGAATCAACACTATATGTCTTAGGGTGACAAAACTAGGATGTTAACAATCCTCTCAACAAGTTCCCAGCCAAGCTTAGGCATTCCCCTTTCATGTGTATCACACCCTCAATAAATCCATAACAATGAAGTTATAGTTATGGAAAGGTAGAGTCTCGGCCCTAATTTCTCTTTGAGAAACTTGGGTAATTAACTAGCAATGGGAGACTTTTTTTTCCTAGCCTTTGAACACTCCCTTAACTAATTAATTTCTCCCCTCTCTACCATTATTATGCTTGGTTCACAAGATTCTCTAACTTCAAAAGATTCATAGTGCAAGTTTGGAGAAAGTTCAAACACAAACATGTTGAAAACTTGGATATTGATATGTAAACTGCCATGGATATTCCAGTGGAATAGTTCATCACAAGAAATCTTCTAATATTTTGAAATATTTTATTATGCAGGTTTATTTCCTTAGATCTCAGATTTATTATCATTAGCTTATTACTCAAATTTATGGTAATAATTGAAATATGAAAATGAGAGAAGAAGCAAATGAACAAACCATCCACATAAATGAATACAAGATGTATCCTAGGAAACTCGATATGGAAGAAAACCCAACTAGAAGGTGAGGCCTATGTTTTTCTCTCTTTTCTTCAATTATGAAAATGCAAATACAAAGAAATGGGCACTCACTATGGAGTTTCCTATGACACTGTAGCTTGAATGTTTGTTATAAAATCTTATTTCTCCTCTATTATTCTCTCAAATCCCACTCCTATATTCTCTTCTCAACTATGGAACAAGTACAATGCTAAAAGAATGGAACCCTCTCTCCTTCTAGTGGCCCAATATTTAACATCAATTGACATTCATCTAGGGTTAGGGTTTTTGCATGCATGAACCCTCAGTTAGTGTTAAATTTTGGACCTTCTAGAATCTTCTTAAAATTTCACATGTGGCTAGACACACATATGTGAGTAATGGGGGTTCATGTGGCATCCACTCAGTACCATGATGGTCAATAAGGTAGGACAAGTTGAGGGAGGCATAACTTCTGCATACAAACTCTGATTAGGTGGTTTTTCACAATGTTGGAAAGGTCTCGGTGTGTAGAATAACTTTGAGGGGTTGAAAGATATGCTCACAACGTTTTGACCCTAAAACAATGTCATTTGTTTCATCCAAATGGATTTGGAAGGGTTGAAACCCAAATCTCCAAACTGGAACCTACCACTAAAATGGTCCCTGAAATCCAATTACTCCAATATCTCCACCCATAAAGTACTAATGATCTGGATTGGATCATTATGCTATATTTCATCTATCTCGATTCTTTCGGAGTGGAAAAATTTAGAATCAGCTTGCAAGGTCATTTTAATGGCAAGTCCCAGTTTGGAAAATTGGGGTTTGAAACCTTCTATAGCCATTTTGAGGCATCAAATGACATGTTTTGGGGTAAAAACTTTCCAACAACTGTTGGGACCCCGTGACGTTATTCTACACATCGAGAAATTTCCAATGGTGCAAAAATCACATCAATCGAAGCTCATATGAAAACATTATGTATCCCACAAGTTGACCTACCATGTTGACCACCATGGTATGAGAAGATGCCACATCAACCCCCATTAATAATGCAAATGGGGCTAGCCATGTATGGACTTTCAACAATATTCTAGAAGGTCCAAAACCCTACCATAATTGACGGTTGAGGTAGTCGAAATCCTACCCCTGGATGGCTATCGGGTGATGTTAAATACTGGGTCACTACGAGGAGAAGGGGTTCTTTTATTTTGCATTGTATCTTGTTCCAAAAATGAGCATAACAACTAAGAGTGGTATTTTGTGAGCATAAAAAAGGAGGAGATTTTTTAGTAGCCATAGAGGCCACATTTTCAAAGGAAACTCTACATAGAGTGTCTATTTATTTTCACTTGCATTTGAAGAAAAGAGAGCAAAGCGAACTCACCTTCTAGTTGGGTTTTCTCCCGTATTAGGTTTCCCAAGTTATATCTTGTGTTTATTTGTGGATTGTGTGGGAGTAATTTTTTTTCTCTATTTTTCACATTTCAACTATTTCATACATTTAAGTAGAAAAAATGAATCATTAAAGAATCTAAGATCTAAATGAAACTAACCTTCATAGTAAAGATTTCAATAATTTTATTAGATATGTTGGGACAAATTGTCCAGTAGAATATCCACGACAATTTACATATCATATTGGTATCAGAGTAGATTTTCTTGGGTTATTTGTGGAAAGTTGTAGGGATCCAGATACAGGAATCAGTTTAATAAGAAAGTTACAGAACCCTAAGCATAGCCAACAAGTCTACTCATAACAACCATCGAGATCCAGTAGAGGACATATTTGTCGATCCTATAAAGTCAAGTTGGTGACATATCTTACAATATGTCCCTCCTCATGGTAGCTCTAGAAAGCAAGCTCAAACTAATCAGAGAGTTTGGAGGCTCTAATTCTAAGATAGAATTAGAAGGGAAATTGGGTGATAATGAAGACCTAGGAAAGGAGTCGAGGAAAGAACCTAAGAAAGAGCAGTCAGGTTCCATTGCCACAAACCCTTCACAATGTTTATTCAAAATGGAATTAAAATTGGTCATAAAGCCATACCAAGGTGATATTGATGCATTAAAACCAAATCATTGGTTGAAGAAACTAGAAGTTTATTTTGGACGTTCACCATATAGAAGAAGAACAAAAGATATCATTTCCCAAACTGAAGTTAGAGGGAAATGCTTTAACCTAGTGGGAAATCCATACATAAACACTTAGACTGGAGGGTGATTTTCCAGTAACTAGGTGGGAGGATTTCAAAACCCTCGTCAAGTCCCAATTATACCCTATTAGGTATGTAGAGGACCAATGGATCTAATAGCACTACTTTAGGTAGAGTGTACAAAATAATATCGTCATGTTCAAAAATATGGCCATCATGTTGGGTATATCTCCCAAGAAACCACATGTACTCCTCGAGTATCTAGGGGGTATGCATAGCAATCTAGGAAAGCATGTGATGTTTTTCAATCCAAGGACAATGGATGAGGCATGTGTACAGGAACAATATCTAGAAAACATAGGCCATAAGAAAGGGAAATCAAGCAATTCCAAGAAGAATGAGCACCAGGAAGGTCCCAAGGAGGGGGAGAAGAAGTGGAAAGGGGGGAAGGATAAGAAGAATGAAGCCACTGCCAATCAATTCAAATATCCCAACAACCCTTGCAATATTGATGGTCACATTGAGGAAGAGTGTTGGAAACTACATATAGATTTGAACCCAAAGAACTGCAAGAAGGAAGCAACGAAAAAGAATATTCTAGCCACATATTTGAGAAATCATGTTGAAAGAAGCTCCAGTGTGGATGAGAATATTGTCTACACATCGGTGTGAAAGGAGGTGAATCTAAGTAGCCTTCATCATCGGGAAGAGAAGGATATGACCAAACTCTTCCACATCAAGATCCAGGTCAAGAAGACCAAGGTAGATGCTCTATCGATTTTGATTCACATGTCAATTTCATAGAAGTGGATCTGGTGAGGAAGCTTGGATTGGAGGTTCATGATCATCCTATCCCCTATCCATTGTGTTGGGTAAACAATGATGTTGAGATAAAGGAAATGAAATCTTGTAGGATTAAATTTGTTGTAAGTGTTGATTTTATTGATGAAGTGAAATTGGATGTATTACCCCTTGATGTATGTGGAGTAGTGTTTGGAAGCCCCTACATGTATATGAGGGATGAAATATTCATGTCGAGAGCCAATCAGTACTGAATAATCAAGGATGGGAAGTCCTACATAATCAATGCACATAAAGGTAAGTCAAAGATATCACTAGTAAGTGCCAACCAATCTAAGAAGTTGATTAGTTCCAATAAGAAATATGTTTTACTTTTCTTAAGAGACAATTAGTCTGATGATTGGTCAATAAGAATAAAGGCATCTCTGGAGGGGTGTACTAAAGAGAAGAAACATCAGTTATATGAGTTGTTACATGTATATGGAGAAATGTTCTATGAGCCTAAAGGGATACCACCAAAGAGGCAAATGGAGCACAAAATACAGTTATTTCCAGACTCCCCATTACCAAATATTGGGTTGTATAGACAGTCTGTTATAGAAGAAAATGAAGTGAAGAAGCAGTTGCAACAATTGTTGGAGCAAGGTGTCATTTGACCATTCACCTCACCTTGTGGGTCACCTATAATAATTGTACCAAAGAAGGATGGGACTTGGAAAATGTGTATCAATGATAGAGCATTGAACAAGATTACACTCAAAAATTAGTACCCTCTACCCAGGATCGATGATCTTTTAGATCAATTGTAGCATGAAAAATATTTCACCAATTTGGATCTCAAATCGGGATACCACCAGGTATGTGTAAAGGAAGAAAACACCTGGAAGACTGCCTTCAAGACAAGGAAAGGTTTGTATGAATGGTTGGTCATGTGATTTGGTTTATGCAATGCACCAACTACATTTACGAGACTGATGAATGATGTATTACACCCATATATACATTCATTTATTATAGTATATTTGGATGATATACCGGTTTATAGTGCTACCTGAGGGGAGCATATATCACATCTCATGCAGGTGTTAAAAACTTTGAAGAAGCACCAGTTGTTGGCTAACCTCAAGAAATGTGAGTTTGCTCAGTAGTTCGTAGTGTATTTGGGGTATATGATTGGAGGTGATCTCAAGATAGATCCCGCAAAGATGGAGGCCATCATGAAATGGCCAGTTCCTACAAATGTCACTGAAGTTGGGAGTTTTTTTGGGGCAGCACAGTACTTGCAGAATTTCATAGCTTCATTTTCAGCAATAGTTGCACTACTCCACGCCATCACAGTGAGTGATAAGAGTTTCTAGTGGGGGGAGAATCAGTGAAAGGATTTCGATGAGATGAAAATAAATATCAGTCAAGCACCAATTCTCACATTACCAAACTTGCAAAATCCTTTCGAAGTGGAGACAGATGCAACTGCCTATGCCATGGGTGTAGTTTTTATGCAAGGAGAAAGGCATGTATGTTATCATTCTAAAATATTTCATGGGGCGGTTCTCAACTACCCTACCTATGAAAAGAAACTCTATGCCCTCGTTCAAGTTGTCAATAAGTGGAAACACTATCTGATTGTCAAGGAGACCATCATCCACACAAATCACCAACCACTATAGTATTTGCAATCCCGGACTAAGCTACAACAAAACAAAAATTACAAGTGGATGGGGTTTTTACAACAATTTTATTTAGTCATCAAGTATAATAAGGGTAGCACAAACAAGTTGGAAGGAATGCTTTCAAGGCCACCCACATCTAAGATTATAGCTTTGGGAACTTTGAAGAACATGGAGCCTTTTACCCATGATGCATACAAAGAGGCGTACATAAAAGATGAGGACTTCAAGGAGGTTAAACAACTGCAGGGCCGAATTCATATAGAATAATGTGAAAACAAGGTTGACTATCATTTCCATGATGGTTTACTTTACAAGCTCGACAAGCTTTGTGTCCCTAAAGGTGAACGATTTCAACTTATCAGAGAGGCTCGCACCTCCAAGTTTGCAGGACATTTTGGTGTTGGGAAGAAAGTTGTCAACTTACATAGGTATGTGTGTCGGACCAGAATGCAAGAAGATGTAGCACAGTTTATTAGAGGATGTATACTTAGTTGTACCAACAAGCACAGTAATAGGAAGCAAGGTCTATATCATCCCTTACCTATACCCACTCATCCTTGGGAAAGAATTTCCATGGATTTTCTGGGAGGTTTACCAACAACTAAGAAGGGACATGACTATCTATTTGTGGTAGTTGACAGGTTCGACAAGATGTGCATTCTCATGCCTTGTAAAACTACCATCAAAGGACTGTAATGTCATCTAAGTTTTGGTAATTTTTCCTTAGTTTATCAATATGGTAATTTTATCAAACAATTGGCTTACATTCCCAAAAATTCTACTATGCCCCTCTTATTATTTTGTTTCCAACTGATAATTGTGTGTATATGACTTGTAACAGTTATTTACCACAATACTCCACCATTGTAACCCTTGGATATTGTTGATATAAATGTAAATATTTTGTTGTGTGTGTTTACTGTAA
>ML777151.1:394376-410206 GCA_009831015.1 Picea engelmannii
AACTCGTCTTCTAAAAATGAAGTTTGATCTCCCTTACAAGGGATAAACCACCCAAGATGATAGCTCTTCTCCTCTGCTCATAAACTCGACCTTTGGATGTGTAAGTTCAGTTCCCCAAGCACAACTTGACTTCCTCAACAATTAATATTCTCAGCAAGTGTGCAACTTGTCACCAACCGGGAGGAACTTGCCTTAGAAGGCAAAGGACTCAACCCATAGGTATGACTCTCCCCACTCAACAGGAAACTTAGCCGACACTTGGAGAAAATCACATTTAGCCAATATCTCAACCCAATAAGGAGAACTCAGCCTAAAAACTAAGAGGGTATGACCTAGCACTCAATAACTCAATCTCCTCAAATCCAGTTCGTCCTCCACAAGCCAAAATCAACAAAACGATGAAAAACACAGCTTCCACAAAGAGAAACTCATCCACACAAAGAAACTCCACCACTGAGATAATAAGTCTATCACAATGAAGCACACTAAAGAAATGTGTATGATCTTCTCCCTTCGACTAGCTAGGGTCGATGGTCTCACCACCGAAACCAATCTTCCAAACTCTCTAGGGTTTTTCATCCCAAGAGCCAAAGCCACAAGAGCTCTCTCAAAAAAAAATTTAGAAAATAAAAAGCGAATAATGAGAGAGGACGCCCTCATTCACCTTTTATTATTTCGTTAATCCTTTTCCAACCCTTTAACCCTTTTAATAAGTTAAATTGATTTTTCATTAGCTCAATAGTCACTTAGGCACCTTTAAAAGATTACTTATATGCCTTGTGATATTAAATAATTAAATAATCCCCTTTTTCCACTGACTATAGCCTATGGGAATCACTTAGGCTACTTCGTCAATATCCTGGAGAGATTATTTGGAAAGGTACATTATATTCCTCCCTTATTGAGATTGCTTGTCTTCAAGCAACTGCAAGTTCGGATGCTATAAGATTTGATCACTCTCCCATGTGGAATCCTCTGTTGGAAAATATTTCCACCTAATGAGGTATTCTCATATCACCCCATCTCGCAATTTCCTCTCCCAGACCTCTAGTACTTCCTCAGAAACCAACACCAATTTCCCCTTCTCATCCAATGGAGGTATCCCTACCGAGGTAGTGATAGGTTTTCCCAATGCCTTCTTGAGGCAAGAAACATGAAGCACATTTTGAATTTTACTCCCCTATGGAAACTCTGGCTCATAGGCTACCTTGCCAATTCTATGAACCACTCTATAGGGGCCATAAAAGTGGCGCTTAAGCTTTTCATCACCACTTTTCTTCAAGGAAGACTTTCTATATGGTTGTAACCTCAAAAACACCAAGTCTCCCACTTCGAAATTCCTCTCGACTCTTTGCATATCTACATAAGACTTATGTTGATTTTGTGTCACCTGTAGATTATCCTTGAGAGCCTTGAGAATGTCCTGCCTCTCCTGAATCCAATCCTTGGATTTGGGAGCTATGTTATCCCCGAATGCCAAATCAACAAAGGAATGAGCATCATATCCATATAATTTTTAGAATGGTGTCATACCGATGTACATATGATAAGTAGTGTTATAACAATGTTCCCCCAAATGAAACCACTTAATACATGCCTTCTACTTCCCGGACACATAGTTACATAGATACCCCTCAAGCCACTTGTTCACAATATCTATTTTTCCATCTGTCTAAGGGTGGTAACTAGTGTTGGGAGTCAACTATGTGCCAACCAACCTAAACACCTCCTGTCAAAATGCACTAAGGAAATTGTTGTCCCTGTCACTGACAATATACTTCGACAACCCGTGGAGTCTAAATATCTCTCTATATAAAAAAAATATACTATCTATGTTGCCTTATATTATGAATATATGGAAAATAAATGTGCAAATTTGTTCAACCGATCGACCACCACATATATGCAATCTCTTCCATGTACTTTAGGCAACATTGTGATGAAATCCATGGATATGCTTTCCCACTTCTTCTCTAGAATAAGTAATGGTTGTAGTAATCTTGCGGGATGGGTCTGCTCTGAATTGTTCTGTTGACAAGTCATAAACTCCCTCATGTGCCTCAAAACATCATCATTTAGGCCCTTCCAAGTGAACCTCTCTATGATCTTCCTGTAAGTTTTAAAGTACCCCTAGTGCCCTGCAAAAGGTTTATCATCCATGGCTCTCATGATATGTTCCTTCAGTGTAGATTATGGGACTAAGTATATGTGGTCTTTGTAGTAGATAATGTCATCCACCACTTTTTACTTGTCATTATGTATATTGTGATCCATCAACTTACAAGAAAATTTGTTCTTGGAATATTCCACCAAGAGAAGAGATTTCCAATCAGTTGAAATCTATACAAGCAAGCATATCTTTGGTTTCCTGGAGAAAGCATAGGATACTGCATTTTTCTTTCCTTTTACATACTCAATGTCGAAGTCATATACCTACAATTTTCTAACCCACTTATTTTTCCTTTCATTCAAGTCCTTTTGCCCCAAGAAGTGTCTCAAGTTGTTATGGTCTGTCTTAACCACAAATTTTCCACCTACCAAGTATTGTCTAAACTTCACCAAGCCATGCATGATGGTGAGCATTTCCTTGTTGTATATGGAGTATATTCTCTCCTACTATGTGAGCTTCCTACTCTTGTATGCTATCGGATGCCTCTGTTGCATCAAAATTTCTCTTGTCCCCTCACTCGATGCATCACACTCAAGCACAAAGGGTTGAACGAAATCAAGAAGTGTCAGAACTAGGAGAGTGCTCATCACTTCCTTCATCTTTTCAAATGTCCTATGAGCCTCCTTTTTCCACCTAAACACCCCTTTCTTTGTGAGATATGTGAGTGGTGCAACCAATTGTGAAAACCCCTTCACAAACCTACTGTACTAGCTTAAAATCCCAAAGAAACCACAAAAGCGTGAAATATTTTTGGGTGGTGGAAAATCTAGTATAGCCCATATATTCTCCCTATGCACCTGTGCTTCATGAGTACTAACCACATGACCCACATATAATATCTCTATCATGCAAAACTCACACTTTGACTCCTTGGCATATAGTGATTGTTCCTCCATGATGCTCAGGATCTCCTCCAAATGATCCAAGTGTTCCTCCCATGTCCTATTATATATTAGAAGATCATCAAAGAATACCAACAAAAACTTCATTAGTTGCTTCTTGAATATGTGATTCATGCAGAACTAAAAGTTGGTTGGTGTGTTGGTCAACCCAAATGGCATGACCAAAAATTTGTAATGCCCATAATGGCATCTGAAAGCAATTTTGGGAATATCATGCTCTCTAATTCTGATCTGGTGATATCCCGATCAAGGATCAATCTTCGAAAAATACATTGCCATGTGCAAACCCTCCAGAAGCTCGCCAATCCTAGGTATAGGGTACCTGTTCTTGATCATATTCTTATTCAATGCCCTATAGTCAATGCACATCCACATTGTGCCATCCTTCTTCTTTACAAACACTACAGACGAAGCGAATGGATTGGAACTCGACCTGATATGTCCCATCTCCGGCAACTCCTTAATGGCCTTCTCAATCTCATCCTTGAATTTCTTTGAATGATCGTAGGGGGTCATGATCATAGGTTTTTCTCCCTCTTCCATTTGAATCATGTGCTTGAATCCTCTATCAGGTGATCTCCCTAAAGGTATCTGTCCAAAAACTTGATTTCTCAACTGTGTATGGATGTCTATATGATATTGATGGTTGTTATCAGAAGGATTCTAAGTAGTGATCAAACACTCTGTTGCATAAGCGACATCCCCATGTCTTATTATACCCTCCATTTGTTTGGTTGAGATGATCCTGGGAACATCATTTGACATGCCCCTCAAAACCACCTTCCTACCATATGTTGCTTTGAACTCCAGCTCCATGAATTGGTAGTCAACAGAATGTTTTCCTACTTGGAAACAAGCCATTGGACCCCTAATATGATATTGGTGTCTTGCAGCTCAACAACATAGAAACCATTGGTCAATGTGTAGTTTCCCAATGCTCCGCGTAATTGTGGGATCTTTTGTGTGCAAGCTGGCATAATGCACCCACTAGCTACCCCTGCGTCAAACCCCTCAAAGTCCATTGTAGGAATGCCCCTCTTATCCACCAAGGTTGAGTCGATGAAGATGTGGGTTGCCCCACCATCAATCAGTACTGTGACCCGTTGACCCTTAACTACACCACAGATCCTGAAGGAGTGAAATTCGAGGACACTCGATAAAGTGGAAACAACTCCACTCTTGACATCCTCATGTGGTTTCTCATCAACTGATTTTTCATGTGTGTTGTCATGTGCCTGCTCTACTTCCTCCTCCTCCTCACTATCTGAGAGTACCTCCATATAATGTACCTCCATACACATGTGTCTAGGTTCCCAATGGTCCCTATAGGTGAATAAAAGCTTATTTCTCCTCAAATCATTATGAGTTGCCTCATCTATATTCTACTTACAAGTTCCCTCTTTCTGAAAGGTTTTCTTATCCTTGCCTTTCTATGGAACGAAAGGTTTGGAGAATTTTTTTGTCTTCGATATTACATCCTCCATGTCCCGTGTCTTAATAATGGCATCCTGTAGAGTCTAAGGTTTGAAGGATTTTACCCAACCATGTAGTGGTTCAGATAAAACCTCCTTGAACAACATCACCAATCTATGCTCAGATATATATGTCATTGTGACTGCAAGTCTCTGAAACTCAGTGATGTAGGCATCTGGTGTCCCGCCATGTTTGAGTTGTGCCAACTCTCTGAAATGTATCTCTGGATCCTTTCTGTGAAACCTCTCCATAAAATTTTGTGTGAATTCCAAGTAAGAGGTGATGTCGGTATGTCCAAGAGTGACCAATCCATGATACCACCACTCATGGGCCTCCCCATATGAGTGAAAAGTAGTGAATTTAATCACTTCTTCCTCCAACATGGTGTTAAGATGAAAGTATGGGTCCAACTTTCGAACACATACTCTAGTTGTGCATTTGTTTGAACCATCAAAGGATGGGATGGTGATGTTTTCGATCTTCCTCAAGAGATCAATGCTTTTTTTACCCCTATTGACCTCCCTCATTCTATTTGTGTACTTGTTAGTGCAGTAGTATTGTAGTGACACAGTCGCCTGAAAATACTCACCAAGAACTTGGTACTCCCTCAAATAATCATCAAATCTCTCACCCTGTCCTTGCTACCCTTGATTCCATGTTTGTTGGTTCCCCATGAGCTAAGGCATGAGAGGCCTAGGAATTATTCTACCTGTGGTTCTACTTCCAACTTGTGCAGGAATATGATTGTTGTTTCCCTCTGCATGGTTTCCATTGTTCCCATCGAAACCCCCATGCACCATTGTTGCCCCTATTGTATCCATTAGTGCCTACATTACCATTATTACCCCCATTGTTTTGATTTTTCTGGTTACTAGCAATCAAATTTTTCAAGAGTTGTTCCAACTGATGTTTCCCATTGGATAAAACCTCAAGGATTTGTAATTCCATGTCTTCATTATTATCCCCCATATCTCCTTGTTCTGCCTCTAGTTGGTTTTCTTCAACTTCTTCTTCTTGGTTAAATATGTTGTATGCCCCTCGCTTTCTCCTAGTTTTGTGGGTGATATACCCCTCATCTCCTTGCCTCATGAAATAATAAAACCCCCCAGGATGATAGGTTTGAGGCTCTTATACCACTGTAATGTTCAAACTAAGTTTTGGGAATTTTTCCTTAGTTTATCAGTCTGGTAATTTTATCAAATAGTTGGGTTACATTCCCAAAAAATCTACTATGCCCCTCTGATTATTTTGTTAGAGGTTGATAACTATGTGTATATGACTTGTAACAATTATTTACCATAATACTCCAACACGGGAACCCTTGGATATTATTGATATAAATGTAAATATTATGTTGTGTGTGTTTATTGTAATCTGTTTTATGGATAATGCACACACACACAGATATATATATATATATATATATATATTGTTGAGAAGAAAAGAGTATTTCAAATATAGCAGCAAGAGATTTCAATGCATTTCTTCAAACATAAAGGCACACAATAAACTAACGTCTTTACAATAGCTCTACATATTTGAATACCAGTGAATAATATGTATGTTGTAGGTTGATATGGCGCTAGAATGAGCCTTTATGAGCTTCCAACAAGTGCAAATTGAATTTCATAAGTCCCACGACCCCCAACAAATAAATATCATCCCCTTTGTTATTCAAATCGTCCTCCAGAGATGAAGTTCGATCTCCCTTACAAAGGATAAACCACCCAAGATGATAGCTCTGCTCCTCTACTCATAAAATTGGCCTTTGGATGTGTAAATTTATCTCCCCAAGAAGACACTCGACTTCCTCAACAATTAATACGCTCAGCAAGTGTACAACTCGTCCCCAGTCAGGAGGAACTCACCTTAGAAGGCAAAGGACTCACCCCACTCAACAAGAAACTCGACCAACACTTGGAGAAAATTGCCTTCAACCAATATCTCGACCCAATAAGGATAAATCGGCCTAAAAACTGAGAGGGTATGACCCAACACTCAATAACTCAGTCTCCTCAAATCCAGTTCATCCTCCATAAGACAAACTCGGTAAAACGATGAAAAATGCAGCCACCACAAAAAGAAAACTCAACCACATAAAGAAACTTCTTCACCAAGATAATAACTCTATCATAATGAAGCACACTGAAGAAATATGTATGATCTCCTCCCTTTGACCAACTAGGGTGGTTGGTCTCACCACCGAAACCAATCTTCCAAACTCTCTAGGTTTTTTTGTCCTAAGAGCCAAATCCACAAGAGCTCTCTCAATTTTGTTTTTAGAAAATAACAAGTGAATAATGAGAGAGGGTGTCTTCATTCCCCTTTTATTCTTTTGTTGACACTTTTTCGACCCTTTTACCCTTATAATAAGTTAAAGTGACTTTTCATTAGCTCAATATTCACTTAGGCACCTTTTTATTAATTACTCAATGTCACTTTTTAAAATATTGTGTTTATGCCTTGTGACATTAAATAATTAAATAATCCCCTTCTTCCACTGACTATAGCCTATGGGAATCACTTAGGCTACTTCGTCAATCTCCTAGAGAGATTATTTGGAAAGGGACATTGCAAACAAACATGTTCTTTGAACAAATATGGGTGCACTTTGGGATACCAAGGTGCATCATCTCATACAATGATACCATATTTATTAGTACATTTTGGAGTACATTGAGGGAGATGGACACTAAGTTTAAGAGATATACAGCATTCCATCCACAGACATATGGGTAAATAGATGTAGTCAAAAGGACTTTGGTGCAGCATTTGAGGGTTACAATCAAAAGTATTTGAAGACTCGGGATGAAAATCCAATCTACATACAACACTCCTATAATAGAGTAGTCCACACTTCTACTGGTAAGTCACCTTTTGAAACTTGTTTAGGATATTTTCCACCTTCACCCTTGGATGTTGTATATGGACAACAAGAAGGTGTGAGGGAGAACCTCATAGGAGATGCATTGAGAGAAAAAACAAATTGTTGAGAAGATTAGGCAAATCCATCTGCAAGTACATGAGACATTGAAGAAGTCATGGGAAAAATACAAGGCTAGACATGATCAACACAGAATCGAGAAGTCATTCAAAGTGGGAGATATAGTTTGGTTACAATTGAACAAAGAAAGACTAGAGGGTGATGGTAAGAATATCAAGGCTATGTGGTATGGACCTTTCGATATATTAGGGAAGGTGCGAAATAATGCCTACATATCCATTCTACCCCCATACATCTGCCTTTACTTGGTAGTGAATGTGGAGAATCTAAAACTCTATGATCCTTCCATGTTGGATCGGGAGGAGGAGGAGGTCCTACCTTCCATAGAGGACTTAACACCAGATGCTCAAGTAGAGTTGGAAGAGGACACAATTTTGCAGAAAAGGTCCAGAACTACAAGATAGGGGAAACATGACCTTTGGCAGATTAGGTTGAAAAGACAACTTCCAGGGAAAGCAAAGTAGTACTCCAAAGAGAAGGTAGAGGGAAAATTTCCTCACCTCATTTAGTTAAGGTTTTAGGGACAAAAATCCTCCCTAAATGGGGAAGTATGATCTGAATTGGATCATTATATTATTTTTCATCTATCTCAATTCTTTTAGAGTGGAAAAAATTGGAGGAATCAACTTGCATGGTCATTTTAATGACAAGTCCCAATTTGAAAAATTGGGTTTTAAAACCTTTTGTAGCCATTTTGAGGCATCAAATGACATTTTTAGGGTCAAAAATTTACCAGCAATATATAGGACTTCGTGACACTATTCTACACATTGAGACCTTTCCAACGGTGCAAACATAACATCAATCAGAGCTCGTATGAAAAATTTATGCCTCCCAAAAGTTGACCTATTGTGTTGACCACCATGGTACGAGAGGATGCCACATCAACCCCCATTACCCACGCAAATGAGGCTAGCCACATATGGAACTTCGAGAATATTCTAGAAGTTTTAAAACCCTATCATAATTGAGGGTTGAGGAAGTCAAAACCTACCCATAGATGGGTATCGAGCAATGTTAAATATCGAGCCGCTAGGAGGAGAAGGGGTTCCATTTTTTTGCATTGCATCTTGTTCCATAGATGAGCATAACAATTGAGAGTGGTATTTTGTGAGCATAAAAGAGGAGGATATTTTGTAGTATCCATGCAGGCAACTCCACAGAGATTGCCTCTTTCTTTGTACTTTCATATCTTTCTTTGTACTTTCATTTGAAGAAAAGAGACTAGAGAGACCTCACCTTCTAGCTAGGTTTTCTCTCATATTGGGTTTCCCAAGTTATATCTTGTGTTTATTTGTGGATGGTATGGGAGTACTTATTTATGTTCTCTTTTTTCGCATTTCATCTATTTCATACAATTAAGCAGAAAAAACCAATAATTAAAGAATCTGAGATCTAAAGGAAACTAACCTTCATAGTAAAGATTTCAGTCATTTTATTAGATCTATTGTGACAAAATCTCTAGTGGAATATCCATGACAATTTATAGATCAACCAAGATAGATGAAAAATTATATAATGATACAATATAGATCATACCTCCCCATTTAGAAAGGCTTTTGGTCCCAAAAATATTTTACTGAATGAGATGAGGAAATGTTTCCTCTACCTTCTCCCTAGAGTACAATTCAGCCTTACCTTGAAGTTTTCCTTTCAACCCAATCTGCCAAAGGTCATGTTTCCCCTGTCTAGTAGTTTCGGACTTCTTCTGTAAACTTGTGTCTTATGCCAACTCTGCCAAAGCTTTTGGTGCTAAGTCCTCTGTGGTAGGTAAGACATGCTTTTCAATTTTTTGATCCAACATGGAAGGTTCATAGTGTTCCTTATTTTGCACATTCACTATTGAGTAAATGTGCATATATTGGGGTAGATTGAGTCCGTAGGCATTATCACCCACCTTCTCCAATTCCTCAAAAGGACCATATCACAAAGACTTGATCTTCTTATTAGGACCCTATAGCCTTTCTTTGTTTAGCTGCAACCCAACTTTGTCTCCAACCTTGAATGGTATCTCATTTCTATGTTGATCATGTCGAGCCTTGTACTTTTTTTGTGACTTCTTCAACATCTCCTATACTTGAAAATGGATCTACCTAATATTTTCAACAAATTTCTATACTTTCAATGCTTCTGATGTTACGTCTTCCCTCACTCCTCCTTGATGTCCATATACAACATCCAAATGAGAAGGTGATAAATACCCAAAGAAAGTTTTGAAAGGGGAATTACTGGAAGAATTATATATATTATGTTATAAGAGTGTTGAATATAGATCATATTTTCATCCCAGGTATTTGGATGCTTCTGACTATAACCCCTCAAAAGTTGAACCAAAGTCATGTTGACTACTTTTTTCTGCCTATCTATCTATGGATGGAAGTTGTATATCTCTTCAACTTGGCATCCATATTTTCCCAAAGTGTAGTACAAAAGGCACTAAGAAATCTAGTATCCATGTCTGAGATGATGCTCCTTGGTATTTCAAAGTGCACCTAGACCTTTCAAAGAACAAGTTTTTTGTTTGTTGTCCTTTGATGGTGTTTTTACAAGGCATGTGAGTGCACATCTTTTCGACCCTGACAACTACCACAAACAGATAGTCATGTCCCCTCCTGGTTATTGGAAAACCACCCACAAAATCCATCGAAATGTTTTTCCAGGGTCGAGTGGGTATAGCTAAGGGATGGTATAAACCTTGCTTTCTGTTACTGAGCTTGCTAGTACAACAAAGTATGCATCCTCTAATATACCAAGCCACATCTTCTTACATTTTGGGCCAATAAATATATCTTTGTAAGTTGACAATTGTCTTCCCAACACCAAAATGTCCTACAACCTTGGAGGTGCAAGCCTCTCTGATAAGCTGCAATATTTCACCTTTCAAAATAAAGAACTTGTCTATCTTGTAGAGAAACCCATTATGGAGATGGTATTCAGCCTTGCTATCACCTTCTTCTACATGAATTTGTTCTTGTAGTTTCTAAAACACCTCTTTAAAGTCCTCATCTTCTATGTATGCCTCTTTGTATGCATCATGGGTAAAAGTTTCTTCATGAATAAGATCTCCCAAAGCTATAATCTTGGATGTTTGTGGCCTTAAAGCATGTTTATCAACTTAATAATGTTGCCCTTATTATATTTGACGACTAGATGAAATTGCTACAAAAACCCCATCCACTTGTAATGTCTAGTTTGTTGAAGCTTACTTTGGGGCTGCAAATATGACAATGTCTAGTGATCCATGTGGATAATGGTTTCCTTTTCCATCAGATAGTGCTTCCACTTCTTAATAGCTTGAACCAGGGCATATTAATCCTTATCATATGTAGGGTATTTCATGGCTCTCCCATGAAACATTTTTGAACAATATCATATTGACTTACCTCCCTGCATCAAGACTGATACCATGGCACATCCACTTACATCCATCTCTAATTTGAAAGGCTTATGCAAGTTAGGCAATATAAATACTAGTTCATGATTAATCTTCCATTTCAACTCATTGAAATCTTTCTGCTAAGTCTTTCCCCACTGGAAAATCTTACCATTGGCTATTATGGAATGGAGTGGTGCAACTATTGTTGAAAATGATGCTATGAACTTCTATAGGTATCGTGTTTCCCCAAGAAATATGCTAACTTCAGTGACATTAGTAGGAACTGGCCACTTGATGATGGCCTGCATCTTTGTGGGATCTATCTTGAGTTCCCCTCCATCAATCACGTACTCCAAATACAACAATCACTACTAAGAAAACTCGCATTTAGTAAGGTTATTCAACATCAGATGCTTTTTTGAGTCTCTAACACTCGCACGAGATGTGATATGTGCTCTTCCTAGGTAGATCTCTTAAAACATAGTTACCAACTTAACGAAAATGCTCTAGAGTTCTCATTTTTTTAGAGGTCACATTTAGGGGCTATTTTTACCCCCATTTCAAAAAATGGTGTTATCGGTGGCACTCATTTTTGTTCATAGTTAAAATTACAATGTTTTTGCAATTGTCATCTATAAATTTATAAAAAAAAAAAACTTTAAAATCGACCCCAAAACAAGAGGTGTTGCTCACAGCATCACCCCTTTTTCAGGGTTAAAATTACAACCTTCTAAAAATCATGATCTTGACAACCAATACCATTCCGAACAAAAACCTTAAAATCCACCCTTGAAACTAAAAGTGGTGCTTCGAGTAGCACCCCCTTTTCTTTGGGATCAACATTATAAATTGCTTAAAACCATAGCCTTCACAAATGATATCGTTGTGAATTGAAACCACGAAATCAACTTCTTTTTTTTAAATAAAAAAAGATTGTATTACCTTAGAATGCCATCACAAAAATACATGTATGGACAACAACCCAAGACATGCCACCTATTCTGCCAAACAGATGGAAACTAGAACATGTGGTTGAGAGTCTTGATGTCTGGACAAAAGCAAAAAACCTACCACTTGTTATGTCAAACAGATGGAAACCAGAACAGGTGGTCGAGAGTCTTGAAGTATGAACAAAGTGAATTCCTACAATGATTTTGACAATTATAATGCATAATAACAGAAAAAGAAACACATCATAATTAGATAGTGGGTGAACCCGGATTTCCTTTGTCGCCGTGATTTTTCCAGGATGGAACGAAGATGAAGGGTTGTGCACAGGTCGGGCATCTTATTTTGTCTGGTGCACCTAAGAGAGCATATAACAACAATTCTAAGCAGTTGTTGAGCATGGTGTGCCTGTGAATATGCTCTTCTGTGTCCTGGCGTATATAAAAAGTGAGAGGCGGTAGGTAGAACTTGGTCCTTGTTCTGGAGCAGTGGAAAGAGGAGGGTGGCCTTCAGGAGAGAGAATCTTTGCATGGTGCACTTTCAGTGGGACTTCCTCTTCAATTATGTAGGTATCCAAATCCAAAGAAGCGAAAGTGCTAGGGTTGATTGACCACGAAGGGAAGGCGGGACTTGGGGGCCAAGAACCGTGTACAAGAGGGAAGCCGGTGGAATTTGGATCGGGACTACAGGATTTTCTTATTCAATGATAGGCATGGGAGGTTCTTCCACCACCTTATTTTGGGCCAAGGAAGGGGGGGGGTGTCATAGAAGAATTGTAGAGACTAACCAGAGAAGTCGACAATGGTGAGGAAAAGAGGCTTAGCCTTCATTGCTTGGTAATAAAAATGTAGGAAGAAGGCCCTCTCTTGGGCTTCCCTCTTTCCTGGGGCATGACTGGGCAAGTAATCAGGATGTCTAACAGGAGCAGAGCTTGTGAATAGGGGAGGAAGAAATTTGGACAAGCACAGGTTGCTCCAAAACCCAATAGTTGTTCCAAGAACAAATGACAAGAAGCATTGTGTACTATCGTAAATGATGAGGTGTCGGAGAAGTTGAATGGACCAAGCTCATGTGCCCCATACCCATCCCGACCTGCCATTGTTGTTATGTGGAGAAAGTGATTAAACCAAAGCATGTGTGTCGTCGCACCAACGCGTATGAGCAATGAATGTCGCTCATCCTGCGAGGTAGTGAGGAGAGGGTGGCAACATGTGAATTTGACGCCTTAATGTGCATATTATCCACCTCTCACCCCATTCAGGGGAAGACAATATCTGTGTGCAATATCCATGCATTGAAGCAGCAGCGAGGGGGCTAGGAGAATTTGGCCATCAATCTGGATATACTCCTCTATTGAGGTGATACCCGCATTGGCTAGGCAATATTCAACCTTATTGGTGTATCTTCCCACATGGGAGGGGATGAGAGTGAGGGAAGGTCACGGGAGAGTACTAAACATATCGAGCAAGCTAAGGAGCCACCAACTTGGGGAAACTTTCGCAGGAATTGAGCCATTGATGATTTTTGAAGCTAGAGAAATGATCACTTGGGAGTCTCATTCCACAATTAGTTGTTTATGTTTTGACGAATGGCCAATTGAATTTCTTTGATTACACTCCATATTTTCGTTGCATTTTTAATATCTTGACCCAAGTGACCAGCCATTGTTATAACCCTAAATTGCACCACACATGCTTACCTGGCATCAGGCCAATTCATATCCCTTCTTTGCCAAAACTCCGTTGGACAACTCTTTGAAAATCCTCTTGTGTCAAGGGCCACGCGCCCTAACCCATTACTGCACGCGTGTGCACACTGGCTAACTCACTACAGCCCGCGTGTACCTAACAAAGCACGAAAAAAGGAAAGTTGTCGACGGAACAAAAAGCTATGGGTCAGTTAACTGAAACTCTCGGCCATGCATGGCCGAGGGTTCGTCCAAAACCCTAGTTCCTTCTAGCCTATAAAAGAAGGGGTAGGGGTACCATTTGGAGAAGGAAAAAATATAGCGAAGAAACTCTGCCCATTTACGTAATCCATTGTCCCAACCCTTTAGTCTTTCCTCATGCCAAAGGATATTTAATGCAAAACAGTTGAAGGACAGAAGAAGAGAAGCCCAGGATCAGGTTCAAGGAGTAGTGGTCGGTCTCAACTTTGTTGTAAGTTGATTCACTTTCAGTAATAAAAAGAATACTTTTCCCGTCTCAATGCATGAATTGTCTATGGTGTGATTAATTTATGTTTGATTTCTAACCCTTGAGTAGAGAAGTAGCATGCATGCATAGTTGTTGTTTGTCTTGAGTGCAGGTCATCTGTGGAAGGAGCAGCGCAAGCAAGTAATCGAAGAGCAACGGAGGATCTACATCGAACGTCGGTAATAAGGTTGGTGATCCTTTTCCATGCATTTACTGTGAAAAAGGGGTTTAAATCTTGGGTTGTAGGTAAAAAGGTAGTTTCTATTCAGTCAAAATATGCAAGCAAGTCTGAGCTAGTTTCCTAGTCCGTAGGGTGTTTTTTCCCAACAACAGAATTGGCGACCGTATTGGGGAGAATGCTCTTTAGGGTTTCTGGATTTATTTAAGTTTTTGGGTAGTTTAAATATTAGGTTTTTTGTTTTTCTTTGTCTTTTTCTGTAAGGTCTGAGCTAGCAGGGAGTCTGGTTTTCTATACCATTTTTCCTTGACTTTTGCTTGACGGTAGTTGTCGGGACACACAGAGGTACACGCAACCTGCAGAAGGCCTGCACGCGTGTACCCGCACCCTATCCTCTTACAGCCCTCATGTGAACTCTAGTTGTAGAGATAAAAGTAGCATGTAGGATTTCATAGAACCTTAAGAGGCAGTCCTCCTCTTCCCTGTCAGAATTATACATTCTCAGGGGGTTTTGTGGAATCATGTATGAGTCTTGTTGGTTCGCAGTCCTATCTCAGATTGTTTTTTTTCACCTTATTAGTCCTTACATTATTTGCCTTTTCTGTTAGAAAGACCATCCAAGCCTTCAAGAGACCCTGGTTATCAATACCAAAGGCCTCTTCCTGGTCTGGACTGCCTGTTTTCATTTATTTTCCTTAGAATTTAGATATACACGCGGCCTATACAAGGTCAGCCCGCATGTACACGCTTTCTGTCTCTGTTCAGCACGTGTTTGCACGCATGTTGTTTTAGTGACAGTCGCGTGCTTGGACAGGCTACTTTTTGTTCAGGGTGGGGCAGTCATCCCCTCCTTTGATAAGAAGTATTCCTCTCAGGTGTTTGAGTCTAGGTTTGAACAGTCAGTAGGTTAGGTCATCTTATCATTCACCTGCTTTTTCTCAGTTAATAGTTGACAGAAAATAAAATAAAATAAAAATTATGGTTTTTAGACAAGCGTAAGAGTCTTTGTTTTTTTTTGTCATTGTGTGTCTTTACTCTGATTCTTTGCGATCTCCGCTTTAAGCCAGAATTTGTTTTTCTTGGTTTTTTGCTTGTCGGTATTTTCCCTTTGTTGCTTTACTAGCACTTAAATAAATAAATAAAAAGTCTCTTTTCATTTTCTTCTTTGGTTGAAAGGTGTGTTTCTGCATCATTAGCTAGGGAAAAGTCTTTTGTTTCATAAGTTTTTGCAGTTCACTTAGATCATAAGTAGCTCGTAGTCGAGCGAAATTCTTTTAAGTTTGCTGTATAAAATCTTATAAAATTTTCTTTGTGAAAAGTTGTTGAAATTTTTCATTTAGTAAAAGTCTTTTGTTTCCAGTTTTTTTCATTCGTTTTTGCTTTCATCTATACACATCATCAGTTTCACCCTCATACCCCTTGACGTAAGAAAAATCCATAAAAGCAACGCTAATCTTAAAATCTACTAGACTTTTATGTTTGTAGGGTTCACAAACTAGTTCAGGAATAGGGCCTTGAATTAGGTTGGAGAGGAAACTCTTTTAGGCCACTCAAAACCAACCATTAGAGTCTGAGATAGGGAGT